>SRQL01000206.1:0-41847 GCA_018360575.1 Claviceps sp. LM454 group G7
GCTGATGCAGAGCTTAGGGACACGCACAAGCTTGTGGGGTCGCGTAGAAGCTCAGGGACGCCCTTATACAAAAGGGGGGTCACACGCGAAGGTACTAATCTGTCGGTTGGCAGCTTATCTATGGGAGAGCGGACGGGATCCCGAGTTTTCTACCACCTATGGTCGTATGTACCATTTTCACAGAGAATTACTTCTATATACAATCCGTATAATTGGCAAATCCTTCCATGATCCATGCTCCGCATAAGTTATGCTACATGTATGATGTAACATATCTACCTACTACACAAAGCCATCGGAGATGGAAGACCAAACAGCCGATAGTGATAAACCCTTGGGAGAACTTGTTGGTTTTGGTGGACTCCAATCCCCCAGCAGAAATTGTTCCTGAGATACAGGGATTCCTTCTCCTACGGCTGCTTCATCCTCCCCTTGTGCTGCCCTCCAGCGTCAGAAGCCGACTATGTCTCAGACCGGACGGAGCCAAGGGATGGAACACGGACGTGGCACAATGGCCTTGTCGTCTTGAGGCAAACACACTCCGTCACCCAATCGAAGATGATTGCATTCCCAAGTCCGCCTCATCGCGTGAAAAGGGCAAGCTTCCCTTGTCTGCGGCGTAATGATTTCAGCCCGTCTAGTCGCTTCGCCCATAAAGTGTGTTGTCTAATATCGCAGTACAACAACGGCATAAACAGAGGCTTTCTCGGCGGTTTCGTCTTGTCTGCGGTCACCCGTATCAGCAAATCATCGCAGCTCAGCATCGGCTCACCTTTCTTGCATTGCGTCGTCCTCCTACCGTTGCCGAGCCTCACTAAACCTGTTTCGCTTGAGGAAACGAAGAGTACATGATCCAAGCATCGTTTTTCTCTTTTCGTCTTAGGCATGGCACCAGTCTTCCCCTTATCGTCTGACAGCTGTGAAGCGGTCTATTGAGCAGCTGCTATTCTTTGCCTTGTTGGTCATAATTGTCAACATTGTTCCGCGTTCCATGTGAATCCTCTCCTGAGCAGGCAGTGAGAAGGCTATTTATTTCCTCCCTCCACGCTGAACTAGTTCCTGCCATCACTTTTTTTTCCTCCCTTGACTGATTGAATATCCGACTTGAATCTCCCTTTGCCCCACGACAGATTTATTAGGTAGTCTGATCACAGCAAACCAAGGTACGTTGAATAGGTTTCAAAGAGCACCACGAAAGGAACTACGCCCGACTATTGGGCTTTACGGTTCCAGCCACAGTGAAGTTATTTGATCTCTCGTTTTGAATTACATTCTTGTTTGGGTCCCTCAAATCGATCTCTCCTCGGGTTGAGCTTTCACTCTCCTGTACTTTCGTTCCAGGCATTCTCTGCCCTTAGACGATACCACACCAGATGTCCCTTGGTTTTATCTCATTTCTTTTCCCAAGAATTTGTTGTTCTTGTTCACATTCAAGTAACGCGTAGAACCCGCCCTATTTGAGCATTGAACAGCAAAGCAAAAACACTCATTTCGACTCGGCTTGACCTTTACTTTCCTTACGCATCTCTTATCTGCAACCAATTCACATCTCGAACTTACACCCCAGATACAGATTTATTCTTGCCTTCCGGTCTACATTACTACACATCATCGCCGTCGTCACCTTGACTTTCCAGTCTCACCCACCTCACTCCGATACTTCAAACCAAGAATAAATCTCACGTGAAAGATGTGCGGCTCCAAGATGACTTCCCTCACTGGCATGATTGTCCTTTTGAGCGCCTTTGCCATGGGTGGCTTGGCCCAGTCTTCGTGTAAGTTGCTGTTATCCGTGTCTCAAATTCAGGCTCTCTTTCGTCTGTCCTCTTTTAGGGGGTAATCATCACGGGGTAAATGCTAATCCAGTTTTAAAAACACCAGCCAACGCCCAGACTACGGAGACTCTTGCGCCTTCGCTCCTTGGAACCACCACCTCAAACGGTACGTCAGAGAAAACCAACCATCCCGCACAGCTTCTCTTATGTCGTACCGAACAGTAAAGCTAACATAACCGAATCCCCGACCCTAGGCGCCCTTTTCGTTTCAATGAACTACTGCTCCGTCATCATCAACACCCAGTGCCAGATCTCCGTGATGACGTCCGCTGCTGCCCCTCCTGCCGCCTCGACCGCTCCCTCCGTTGAGACGACTAGTTCCGCGTACGTGTCTGGTCCTCTGCCCACGAGCCCCTCGGTCTCTACTTCTGCTGCCGTGGCCTCCAGCACCGAGACGTCCCAGTCTACGAACAAGCCGTCGTCAAGCTACGGCTCCGAGGTCACCGCGCCTGCATCCACTGCCTCGCAGTCATCCGGTGCCGGTTCACCCGCCGTGACGACCTCTTCATTTACTGCTGGAGCGGCTGGTACGAAAGCCTTCCGGGGGGCTGCCTGGGGAGTCGCCATCTTGGCCGTTGCAGCTCTCATTTAACTTTTCTAAAGAAAAAGACCGCAGACTCCGTTTCAGATTTTTTCTGGTTAACTTTGTTACCTCAGGGCCGGCAACTGGGGAAGGACGTTGGGCTAAATGACACTATGACATTCGGCAAATGTGCTGAACCTTTCTTGAAGCTTTTTAATATTGCTTTCTTACAACTTTCAAGACGTTTTGCTTTTCTTGCGAAAATACGATATACCAAGGCATGTTTTGTTTTGACTTTCCTGCCTCATGCATCTGCATTTGCATATGCATCGCATTCATCCGTATTAATAGCACTTGGACATTTGACCATTGTGCCGCTTGAGATGAATATTTTGTCTGCCATTGTTCTTTTCTTGCTATTTAATTTCTCCGTCAGAAAGACGAATCAAAAACAGCTGGTAGCTAGGGAAGATGCTATGTGCATGCGAAAAAACAATGCACCTATTTACTGTTAACTTCAGATCGTTTATGCTGAAAACGTGTCTCTATCAGTGTCTAAGTCCTCCGCTGAACTGTCTTGATACGACATCTTTGTCAATATGTGTTTTCCGAAACAGGAATTAATCGACTCGTACCGTCGCCGCAGAAATAGATAGAATGAAAGACAAACTGGCCATCTTGAATGTGCTGTACACGATCCACGGACCACCATCGTTGGACGTTGGGCCGTACTAGTACAAAGGAGAAATCTTGATATAAGTGACAGTATCGCAGACAGCATACCCAACAACACTGCCAACGGTGAACACACTCGTGCACCTATCCGCCCATACTGTCATATTTACAAACGCCACCTTCAACACAAGCCGCTGCGTTTAAGTCTCAGGAGCAAACCGGGCAGCCTGTTCCAACTTTATCTCGCAGCAGTCGAGCCCGCATCACTTTCATCCCGACAGAGTAACGTGTATGTTCACCAGACTCCCCACCGAGGTCAACATCCGACTTTCTGCTCCGGTGGCCGCGTTCCAGTAGATGACTAACATGAAAAGCATGGCCGCATCCGAATCCGATAATGGTCTCCATTTCATATTCAGTGAATATCTCGTGACAGCCTGCGCAGCTTCCAGGCTGAGGAGTCCTATGCTCGTTCTGGTGATCATCGACAACAGATGTCTGTCTACCGTCCTTCTCCTTCGCTATCGATTCTTTGCGTGCAGCCATTGAAACTTTCTCGCCTCCTGGCTGTGCTACCTGAAATTTGATACCCTTTTGTTGACCCGCCCTCAAGTCGTTTTGTGCTGCGGCTAGCTCGCTTCTTAGTACCTTGGCCACGCCTGAGCTGATGCTGTGTTGCAGTTCATGCTCCTTCATCATATGGGTGAGGCCCTCCCTGAGGCCTTGAATCTCCAAACCCTCCGGAATTCTTCGCACAAGGGTAATGGGATTGATGGCGGTGCCCACTTGCTCAAGTAATGCCCGAATGAAGTTTGGCTTGTCCATACTGTAGTCGAGAAGGTTGTTCCAGAGGTCGGGATCGTCCTGCTCTTTGGCGAATTCAATCGCCTTTTGCACGTTCCTCAACCGATCAATGATAAGATACAGAGCTCGCTTCATCTGGCCGGTTTTGGAGTATAAGAACACCAGCTCGTCATAATACGAATGTGCCTCGCACTCTTGCACAGCCTGCCACCTGTCAGCAAAAGAAATGATTTCCCAAGATGTGGCACAATTGGTATTTTTACCTTTTCGAACGTATACGACGTTGACGACTTGAGAAACTCCATTAGAGTGCTTTGATCGTGCATGGCGAACAAATGCACGGCTAGATCTGCATAGCCGTCCACCAGAGACTGGCTATCCATGACCAGTCGATCCATGTTCTCCGAAGAGTGTTCTCGGATGCCTTGTCCCTTCCACAGACCCTTCAGGTAAAAGTACAGATAAAGATAGAGCTTCTTGGACCTCAGCTGCTCCACAACGACATCCGGACGAACTAAGCCGTGCTGCGCCTCGTCTACCAACAGAATGATGGCCTCGGAAGTTGCCTCCGCCAAATCGGCTTCATCTGCAGACGATAATTTGGAAGGCGGAACTCGAAGGCTGATGAAACTTGGGATATCATCAGCTACGGCCTCTGCAAGATGCCGCTCTCGAATGAGCCTAAATGCCGAATCAGCATCATGAAGAATGATATAAGACTTCAAAGCATCCCGAAAGCGCCCGCCAGCCTCATAGAGGCGGGCTAGACTCTGCATCACGATCAGCCAGTCTCTACCCTTTTCACCATCTTCAACACTGTCTTGTTGAACATCCCTAAAGTTGAGTTGGTTTTCCAGAGCTGTTGTGATAGTTCTTACGTCAAACAGCTCGACTGGCCATCTTTCAAGCAACTCTTTGAAGCGAGGCTTGTCAGTCTGGATGTAGTGGCCTAAAACCACCTCGTATATCGTCGTCGGAAGAGGGGGCTGCAAAGGCTCCGAAGGAATATGGGGCGTGATTTCATCAAAGTGTTTGGCTCCTGCGAAAGTCCACACCCATTTCTCCCATCGATCAGGAGTGGACAACACCTTCCCACACACCTCTCCAGCTGTGCGCCAATCATCGTTTTCGACAAGCTGCTGAATCCATGACTCGCCAATGCGCCTCTTCTCCTTTGCAGAGTAGGAGTACAGGTTCTCCTGGGTGGAGTCCGCCATGGAATCACCGTCGAAGAAGTAATCAGGAATGGGGGGCCGTTTCGGCGCAACTGGCTGCATCATGTCTGAGTTCTTATCAGGCGCCGTGGCGACAATGTCAGGGTTTTCATCTACAAGTTCCCACGCTTGTTGATACTGTTCGTGTTCAACAAGCCAAGCCAAGTGATCTGCTAAATCTCTTTTCGTCCCAAGAATACAATCGTAGGGACTGTGAATGAAGATTTTGATGCCGGGTTTCGTCAAGCTTGGATGAATAGGCACTTGACTGGCCTGCTTGCCTAGGCCTCTCAACGTACCGGCAGTGCTAGCAGTACGAGGTACGGATGCATAATCTTCGCCGCTGTCTCTACTTCTGATACTCGCAGCGGAGCCGAAGAGAGACTTTGGGTTGATTGCGACGTTCCACACATCGTTGCCTAACCCAGCAAGAGTCTCCAAGGCACCTCTGGAGGCCACAACGGTTGCCGCTGAATGTGCTGGAAGTACACCGAGGTGGTAATCAGCTGCACCCAGTCGCTCGAAACGGCTGACTCCAAGTCGATCCTTGTCGATCTCCATTTCTGATTCCAGATCAATAAGCCGTAGCTCGGGGGGCGGATTGTTGTGTCGTCGGCGAATGCCTCCGGGAGGCTCACTGCCTATTGATCCCGAAGAAAGCTCAGACTTGTGCTCAGGAACCTTAACGTCTTCATCCTCGTCGTTTTCCTCAGGACAAAATGCAAGGACTAGTAGCGTGCTCTGCGTATATAACGACAATCCTGCGATGATGCAATCCATTCGTAGACTTGTCTCAGATCAGCAACTCATCGTTCATAATGGTTGCAAGGGCCGTATCACTCACATCTTGGCTACTTCTGCTCGACCGAAAGGCTTGTCTCGACCGACAGGCCTGTCATGGAATAGTCTTCCAATACCGGGTGCGCCGTGATGCACGTGAATGATCCATATTGTGCCCCCCCAACCAACAATGAGTCTCTCCATTGTTTTTTTGGACATGGGTTCAGTCGCATTCAAGGCATCATGGCCTGGGGGCTTCGTTTCATCACTCTCAATGGCTTTTTCGTCTATCCATTCCACACGACCCTTCCACACGCTTGCCATTGTCTCCCACTCTTCAGTATGCGGCCTGTCGTAGTGTCCTATCCGTTGCCACGCACCCTCGGAATGGGTGCTATCAAGATGGAGGTTCGAGCGCATGAATTTGATGCCGTACTCATTTAACCATGCAACGTATTTTCCGGAGAGGGACCATTTGATGCTACTAATGGTGCCCTCGCCTGAGTGCAGAACGGTGTCTTTACCACTACTATTCCCAAGACCTATGCTTCCTAACCAGCCAGACGCAGCGGCAACGGCAGTCCCAGTGGTCGTAGAAGTACTTCTGCCTTGACCACCTCCCATTGTGAGTATGAGCTGTCCGGCCAAGCCACCAGAGAGATAGGTACGGTCAGTTTTGTACTCTGGCGACAAGGACACAGCTTGGACTGGACGAGCGAAATTTCGAAGATGAACATCTTTGGCGTCTAGAAGCGATTGCACACAAACGTTGCCATCCATGGAGGAAGTAGCTATGTAGATATCATTGGAGGGCGTCCGGGGTAACTGCGTTTGATCCTTGCGCCGCCTGGAACTCCTTGCTGGTGAAGCATCTGGCCGGAGGCTCGTTTGGGCCTGAGATTTTTGTGGCTGGGTCGTCGATTCCAATTGTTCGTTTGACAAAGGAGGAGGAAAAGGTGATGTCGATACGCTCGTGACAGATGCCGAATGCGCATGATAAACTCGGAGCGGGAGCAAAGTGGGTAGCTGAACTACGTGCTGACGGCGATGTTAACATACAAGAACTTCTCGCAAAGGATGTGAGGTGGGCCTGCACACGTACGATGTTACCATTGTGAGTGCCAATGATCTGTTCCAGAGTCAGCACAGCCAGATCAAGCAGTCTTATGGGAGTCCGATGCATTGCGCACCATTTTGTTCCCCCCAACAATGAATGCGCTGGTGGCATCACCGTTCCGGTAGAGTCCACTCATATTCTGCGTCAGACGCGCATATTTGAACCGTGGCTCCTCGTCTTCCTCTTCCTCTTCATCGTCATCGTCATCATCTTCGTCATCATCTTCGTCGTCGTCGTTGTCGTCGTCGACGTCTTCATCCCCCGGATCATCCTCGTCACCTTCACCTTCATCTTCTTCCTCGTCGGCTACATCCTGTGTCGCGGCTTGGGTTGAGTCGTCTTGATGCTCAACCACTGGGCCGGAGGCGGCAGTGTCAGACTCATCGAAAAGGGAACTCTTTACGCCATCCGTTGGACTGTCATGCTCGAGCTGAGGTGGATGATGATTGTCGTCGGCACTGCGTTCGGACTCGTCTGTCATTGTGCCAACGACCTGGGTGACATCATGTGTCCTTGGTCGACTTGAAAAATCGGACGGTCAGTCAATTCGGTTCGCTGCTCAGCACAGCAAAGGTCACAGAGGCAGAGACGAGGATCGCTGGAGAGTAGCCTGAGCACTACGAATGCTCCTCGAGACAATGAGGATCCGGTGTTGAACTAGAGCTTGGCAGAATCGAGGAGCTCCCTATAACGACGTCACGAGCACGACGGGCACCATCGCCCCTGCCGAATCGGGCGTGCGCTGCAGTGATTGATTGGAGCGCCCCATCTGCACTACTGCTGCTCCTTGTGCGCCCTGCGTCTCTGACTCTCAGCGCTCGATGCACCGCTGCAGTGTTGCAACTTGCGGCAGTTAACTGCACGATTCGGCGCGTTATCTTATCTCACCAATCCACCGAGACGCGTCCATCGACGTCCCGATCGACAAATTTACAAACACTGATGGTGTACGCCACCGCACTCCGACCCTCGTCGACCCAGCCTCACCAAGGTACTGCTCAGTTCTCATATGAAATCGCTGGCCGAGGAACTGTACTTCTGCTTCTCTACCGCTCCGAGGAGCTTGCGGCCCAGCGCATGGTCAGCGCTTGGACGCCGTTGATCCGATCTTGATATTGCCCTATGGAGCTCCATCAAACCCAACATGGCCTCGGTAAGGTCCCTTGGGCTACATCATCCGTCAGGACTGCGCAACGCCATTGAGGAGCAGCTTTTATCTTCCGATGCCCCCTCAACTTCGTACACTTGGGCCATCACCACAGATGAAAAAGATACAGATCTCGCAGAGGACGAGCTGTTGACCACTCGAGACTGCGTCATCTGGTGCCGCGGAGGTCTCTTTCAGAAAACCTTCAAGTTCACACTTGAGAAGGAGACAATCACCGAGGCCCTTTTGGCATACTTTCCAACATCCGCTGATGAAGCGCGTCAAGAGCGCGTCGAGCGCAAGAGTTCTCACGCGAGGCCCTCCACGGCGCCGAAATTGGAGAAGGCGTTGGTCGTGTTTCTCAAGACCCAAGCACATATTTTCTTTCTCTCCGGCGCCAGTCATGTCGTTCACATGCCCTTTGAGGTTGAATCTGCTTGCGCAGCGCCTCTAGGGGTCATCATTCAGAGAAGGCAAAGTACAGAGAGTGTGGCGCCGATTTCGTTGAAGTTTCCACGAGTCCCGCCCAACTCATTTGTGTCGTCTCAGCTTTCTGCACTCAATAGTTCACAGCAGATGGCTTTCTCAATTGAGGGCTTAGGGAAACCCAAACCGCTACACTTCGGGTCCAGTTTAACTCTGGAGGGTATGTGGGATGCGCCATTGGAACAGCAGCAGTCCCATTGGCCACGTCTTGTCTCTCTGACTGACCCCTTGTCCGATATTGGACTCATAGTGGGTGAGCCCGAACTTGACGGACGCCGTCATACACGCAACTACAAGTCTAGGAAGCCTTCATTCCTCGATGCGGCAGAGGAAATCCTCCACGTAGAACAAATTAGTTTACCGGGGACAGAAAACGCATCCCTGAAGGAGCCATTGATCTTAGCCATCACCATAAACAGAGGAAGTGGATCGTACACAGTATGGAGCTTGAAATATCTCGATCACGAGGATCCGTTCATTGGCCAACAAAAAAAGGCGAAGAATAAGACGAACAGACGTAGGAGCTCCATGGCTCCTCCAGGCTTTGCAAGCGGGACATCGACGCCTGTACAGCCAAATCACCGGGAAAGCTTTGGAGTTCCTTTGCCTGGCAAACGGCATCGTAAGAGCGAAAAAATCGACAAGCCCTTGGATCTGGTATCTTCACTCGAGCAACAGGACAAAGAAGGGTCCGGTGTGACGCGCAGGAGTTCTCGGCGGCTGAGTTCAATGTTGGCTAGAGCAGATCTATCTGCGTCTCATGACAGAGCTGTGTTTGCTGACCAGCCTCACATCTCCGCTGCGGGAGTCTTCAAGAGGAGCGAGTCGCATGGTAGCTATCATGGCCGCTCTAGTTCCAACTTCCATCAGCCAATTCATCCGAGTTTGAGTAGCTTGCTCGAAGCTCCTCTCGGTGCAGGACTAGACGAGGGGCTGCATAGAATGGGTCTTGATGATCATGATTTTGATGGCTTGCAGCATACCATGCGATTTACCAAAATTCAAACAATTGCCTTGGACAGTTCCAACGTTCGTTATTCTGCATCCTCCGTTCCAGCTCGGTGTCAAACAAAGGTCTTTATCCTCACCGCACCTTCATTTGCTCTGGATGAGCACCACCGGGTCCAGTTGCTTATTGGCATACAAGAGCCGCAGGAGAAGCGACTGCAAATGATGACACTGTTCGTGAAAGCGCAGGTCAAGCCTGAGTTGGCCGCCTCAACATCCGGAAAGCGACCAACGGAACAGTCCTTTGTCTCTGTCGTACCGGGCCAGCAGTGGAAGGTTCAAAGCGTTGTCGACTCATCAAAGCTTGTTGATGGAGATATATCTGCCATCCTAGTTCTATCGGATTCAAAAGACGGACAGTATGAACTGAGCGCCCAAGCTCCTTGGATCGAACTCACTAAGGTCTCTCTCCCTACGTTGTTTGTAGAAGACGCAAGAAGCATACAGTATCGAGGCAGACTAGCCGACCGGGACGTGAAGCACAGGAGATCAGAGGTCATTGATTTGACACATGACGGCATTGTTGGTATTCGTCATCCACGGAGGCGTGGAATGATCGACGTGGTTGACAAGCAAGGCCGTCTGCACATACTACAAATTCAACTTCAACCAACGTGCCCTCAAGTTACCAAGGTCTTGGACATCTGTAAAAGTGTTCTGCCTGAAGCTCTTGGCAGTCGTCTCCACGCGGGTTGGCTTCACATCATGCAATGGCTTCAATACAGAAGTGACACCAACCCTGATATTGAATGGTCCGCAATTACAGTTTTGGTACTTGCTTCGTATCTCATTTTGGGGCATGATAAGAGCCCTTTTTCCTCGCGGTCGACGCAACTATCTTTTCGCCTACGCGGAACGACCTCGGGGTCTTTCACCGAAACACTACACGAATCAGAGGACTGGAAAGCGTTGAAAGCAGGAGAAGCAGCAAACTGTTTTGGCTGTCCAAATTGGCTGATGAACAGGGGTTGGCAATGGGCTCTTGATGAAGATGACAATGACGTTTTGCCTTCTCAAACCCAACCTCTCACATCACCCAACTATCTTACGAGGCACATCAATTTAGCAAAGGAGTATATCCATTCTGCTTGGGGTGACGCCATCATGGGCGTGCACGGATATATGCCTACGTCTCTCAGCAGATCGCCCGAAACTCGACGCAAGGTAGCTGTTGATATATTCATGGCTTTACATCTTCTTCTCGACGAGCAAAAGCTGGACATAACAACCCCCGAATTTCTCTCTCCTGGCAGAGCTGATCTCAGAGTACTGTTATGTCAGCTCGCGCGATGGCTTAAGTGGCATGAATTTTCATCCATCTACGAGTTGGGCATCCAGGAAGATGTTGATCCTCGCCAAGATCTAGGTAAATGATGACTTCGATGAAACATTTGTCATGCGCGTGGGCACAAGCTGACTATCACCAGAGCTCAATTTAAATCCTCCTATTCCACAACCACCAGTTCGTCCCGATATTCTAGAGTGGATTCAATGTCGGCTTTCTGGTGTGCGTGGGAAGCCTTGCCTCACTCCTGCTGACATCTATCACGCGAGCTCTCGCGTGTCTGAGGCCGAGAAGCTTCAGGACAAGAGGTGGGACGCGATTGCGAGCCGGACGCTCATGTTCAAAAGATTCTTCAAGGTGACGAAGCCTACTTCAACGGCAGTTGAGATGGTCGAAGCAATGCTAGACTGCGGTATCACCAATTACGTACTGGAAACGCTTCCAGAAGCGGTGTTAGTTCCGCTTCAAGATGCCATCTCACTTTGTCAGCCGCACCCGCCCTCCGGGTGGTCCAATGAATTGCTGGATCTGGTGAAGCGAAGTGACATTAGTTTGATCGTCAAGCCTAACAGAAAGCCACAGCACGCTCTAGCCAATATCCTGGCGCCTACTCACATGGCAACTTGGGACTTCAAACTCCTTTGTCAAAGCGTGGAAGAGGCTAACAATGTTGGATATGATGAGGGCGAAGGTACAGAGCGCCAAGCTGTCATTCGAACGCTCTTTAAAGATGACCGCCGTCTGAATGAAGCACAGGACCTGCTGTCGACTCATAAGGCGCGAATAGTTCGACTGACTCCGGATGCGACTTGGTCAGAGAGTGAGTATTTGGAAAAGCAAAAAGAGCTGGTATCGAGACTGGCGAATGGGACATTGGCGATTCCTGCGGGACGCGCGCTCCTGTACTTCGGCCTACGCTTTCCTCTTATCACGCAAAAGTTTCACATCGGAGGGTTCAACTTGAATTGCATAGTGAAGCCGGCGAATGTGACGGTTGGGGTCGACAAAACTCTCTTTACCGAGGAAAAGGTTTGCTGGGGATTCTTCCATCAAGGCGTTGCTGCTGGCCTAGCGATATCTCCACAGGCAAAGGGAATCGACACATCTTGGATCCTTTATAACAAACCAGCACAGGAACTCAGTAATCGACACGCTGGTTTCTTGCTAGCTTTGGGCCTGAATGGGCATCTGAAGGGCGTGGCCAAATGGGTAGCATTCAAATATCTTACCCCCAAACACACGATGACTTCCATTGGACTGCTATTGGGCTTAGCGGCATCTTACATTGGCACCATGGACTCCCTTATCACACGGCTGCTTTCCGTCCATGCAACTCGTATGCTTCCACGTGGAGCCGCCGAACTCAACCTCTCGCCACTGACGCAGACATCTGGCATCATGGGAATTGGTCTCTTGTATTGCAACAGCCAACATAGGCGAATGAGTGAGATCATGATCTCTGAAATCGAGCACATTGATGAAGAAGACGAAGAAGAGCCTCTCAGGAGTGAGTGCTACCGTCTTGCTGCCGGTTTCGCCCTTGGATTCATCAACTTGGGCAAAGGGGGCGATCTCAAGGGTCTCCAAGACATGAAGCTCACGGAGAAACTTATTGTGCACGCGACCGCCACCAAAAATGTTGAGATTGTCCACATTCTTGATAGAGCATCGGCAGGTGCGGTGATAGCTATTGCGCTGATCTTCATGAAGTCTGAAGATCAAATAGTGGCCCGAAAGATTGATGTTCCTGACTCGGTACTTCAATTTGATTACATCCGACCAGATATTCTACTCCTCCGTACCGTTGCCAAAAATCTCATTCTCTGGTCCAAGGTTGAGCCCACGTTCTCCTGGATCAAAAGCAGCCTTCCGGGTCCGTATCGACCGCGACATAAACTGCAAAACATCACTAAGCTGCGCTCGATGGATCTTCCACTCTATAGTATTCTCACTGGTATTTGCTTTTCCATTGCCCTCCGGTTTTCCGGTAGTGCTTCTGTCAAGGTCCGGGATCTTCTCTTGCACTATTTGGATCAGTTTATGCGCATCTCTAGCATCGGAAGCACCTCAAAGGGCCAAGCGGGTACGACGCCATGTTATGACGAGGAGCTCGCAAGATCAAACGCCAGAATGTGCCAGGATATACTGGCGTTGTCGTGCTCAATCGTCATGGCCGGCACTGGAGACATTTCGGTGTTGAGACGTCTGCGCTCTCTACATGGCCGCAACAACCCAGAAATTCCTTACGGTTCGCATCTTGCAGCTCACTTGGCCATAGGATCTTTGTTCCTAGGATGCGGAACTGTAACGTTCGGCACCAGCAATATGGCGATTGCAGCTTTACTAGTAGCTTTCTATCCTGTATTCCCATCCAACGTGATGGACAACCGGTCACACTTGCAAGCTTTCCGCCATTTCTGGGTCCTGGCGACCGAGCAGCGCTGCCTGGTCGCCAAGGACGTTCTAACCGGGCAGCCTGTATCTGTGTCCGTACAGATTGCGATGAAAAGAGATGCCCCTTCTTCGGAGCATATCCTCCACCGCACTACACCGTGTCTCTTACCACCCCTAGATCAAATCTCGAGCCTATCCACATCCTGTGGTCCACAGTTCTGGGACGTGGAACTAGACTTCTCCGATGAAGAGCTACAGAAAGCCTTTGCCCGAACACAGAGCATCTATCTGCGCCGCCGCCCTCCCCGTGAAGGAGCCTTCTCATCCACACTCCGCACCCTAGGCAGCGATGAAAAAGAGAAGAGGCCTCTTGAATGGATCTTCCAGCTCGATCACCTCCGGGGGGTAGACCACGCTGAAAAGGCCACTCTCCTGGAAAGCCACGAAAAGGAACTCGAAGTCGGTTCCGCAGTCGATGCCAGAATGGAACTCGAAAGAGGAATCAGGGAAGCAAGTGACCGGGAACGTCTCGAGGGTGCGAAGCTCCTCTTTGAATGGGGCGCCACCAGAGAGAGGCTTCTCAGAAACGGTATGCCCAGCGTCTTTGATAGCCAGGCCACCATCAAGGCTGGCAGTCGTGCCGCTGGTGGCGATAGAAATGCTGGAGAATCAGCAAGCGAAGCATTCGGCACGATGCAGGACCAAGATGCAGAGGCAGATGATGCCCAGGTGTGGTGGATGAGAGATAGTACCATTGAGGCTCTCAAGGCGCAGGTATGGCTGGCCTCGCGAGAAGCAGAGCAATAGGAATGTCGACGCGAGGAACAGACGCACTTTATTGGGATCGAGGCACGACAGAAGTGTGTGCGGAAGGTGGTCAGGAAATTTGGAGGGGTTGCTCGGAAGAGGGGAGGAGCGGACTTGTGTAGTGAGGCGATGAGGATGAGCAATGACTTATGAGTATGTAGACATGGGGCATATTGAAAATAGCATTAACATTTTTACCCCTGTCTTCCGGTCTTCTTGCTCTTCTGCGCCGAAAGCCCATCTTTATAGCCAGCGCGTGGGTACTCTCCATCTGTTCGATTCGTCAATGCCAGTCAGGAGGTAAGAGGCACGACGCAAAGGCCAATTCATGTATGTACCATGATTAACGTGACTTCTCGCTGCGTCCTGTCGCGTTGAAGTTGTGGAAAGGCAGCAGCTAATGTAGGCGGCTACCCGTGACCGACCTATCATGACACGGGGGGGAGGACAGAAGCTAAACGTGTAGTTGAGCCGCGAACGTTGTGTGAAGTAAAGTGTTTCATTCACTCAACTTTGAATCAGCCAGTATACAATCATCAAGTCGTTCAGTTCAGTCACCCGGCATAGCATTTCACTTTTCCCCATCACCACGAGCACGCTTCGCAAATCGAGATAATTTGTTAATGCTAAGGAGGTCACAACGGAGTGAAGGCTGAGGACAACATGTCAAAGGTGGGTGTAGATTGCTTGAAGGTCTTAATCTCTGGCCCTCTACCATACATGTGCGAGGCCCTGTCTCTTTAGTCTCTTTATACCTCCCATCGCAATCTCTGACTTCTTGCGGACCACTCCCTGCCACTTGTCCAGTCCCACAACACACTGTCCCTGACATAATTGCTTCTTCTAACATAAACATCAAACAATTCATCGTTCATAGACTTCATTCTTCTCCAATACATAGTCCATGTGCTCATCGAATGCATAGCACGATGGACCATATTAAGCCTTCACGCACTCCGTCTACACTCCGCCTCCTCTGACCACCCCCAGACTAAACGGCCGCATATCCCTTTTCCCCTCCCGAGTTGCAGATTCCGCCAAAAAAAAAAGTAAATGGTACGTAAAAGTAAGAAAAAAAACAAGTTTATGTAACGCCATACAATGCAGACCGCAGCACCAGGGGAAAAAGTAAATGGTACGTAAAGTAAGAAAAAAACAAGTTTATGTAACGCCATACAATGCAGACCGCAGCACAAGGGGAAAAAGTAAATGGTACGTAAAGTAAGAAAAAAACAAGTTTATGTAACGCCATACAATGCAGACTGCAGCACCAGGAGAGATAGGCCACCTCTTTCAATTGTCCTATGGGGGGAACGTCAATAAAAAAAACAAGGCTGTTTTCGATGGCTTCCTCCTTTTTATTCGTTTTCGTGTCCGTGTGGTGTCGATTTTGTTCCGACTCAGCCCTCATATCATCACATAAGACTTTTGTCGTCCTGAATACTGCATGTGTCCGTGGTGATCGAGTTCACACACCGTCAGTGGGCACCGGAAGAGTGTAGAGAAGGAAAGCCCCTCCCTCTGTGATGAGACTCATGTTCACGATCCGTTTCGTGATAATATCCGTCGTCTCATCAACAGTAAAGTTCAAAGACTTGGCCTGGTTGATGTGCTCATCCACTTGGGCTTTGACAGAAATGTAAACCTTGCTCAACAGAACCCCTGAAAGCTTCTGGCGGTTAGGAGCCTTCCAAAACCGAGGTGCTTTCTTGATGGCATCTATCAGAGTTGCCATTTCCTCTGATTCGAAGAGGGTGAAAGGGCGAGCTCCGCTAAAGACAGCCCGAGTAGCAAGTAGGTCGAGCCTCAGGAGGACGTCTTCCGGTTTGAGCGCCTTCGACATCGTGGTGATGGATGGCTGCCGCAGCACCCCTGGCCGGCTTATAACTTTCGACGGGTTTGCCCTTCGAATGCTCTCGTGGCCTCATTCGAGAACTCTGTTCTGGCCAGCGAACCGTAGTAGGGCCCGCAAGTTGCCAGGTGAATCCTTTTGGCGGGTGACATTGGTTGCTATGCTGAATTTTGGGCAATACGTGCAGGTGACTACTGCGCATTCTGGCCTTCGACGATAGTAGAATCAAAGGCAACGTCTACATATGACTTGTGCTTTGAACGACCCATGGTGTTGAAACTTGAGATTGAGCCTGATATTGAAATTTGATGGTGACTTGATGAGAATATTGCACACGGGGAAAGAGTGAACAGTGAAGAATCAGGATATGGATTCAACCTATGACATTAGGTATGTACCTAAATTCTAATTACAGTAATTAGTAATGTGGGCGCTGAGAGGGCATATGTGCATAGGTAAGCGAGCCAATAAGGGGCCAGAGATTATGGGCAGCACGTGTATAATTGGGTCGCACGTGATCATCCTCTGAAATGTCACTGTCAGGATAATTTTTGGGCAGGGATAATTCCACTGCCCACTTTCGCTAATTCCACTGCCCATTCTGGATATTTCCACTGCCCTAATGTCAAGGCTTGGGAGTTCACAACAGAGTGAGGGCTGAGGGCAAGATGTCAAAGGTAGAGGTCATATGCTTGAATGTTTTGATCTCTGGCCTCTACCATACATGTGCGAGGCCATCGTGTTATGGACCTTCGCTCCCAGCGCGTTTGTGCCTGAGGCCTTCTTCGGTCTCCACCTTCAGTCTCCGCTCAACCTAGCAGTGACCCTCTGCTTGTACCGATGTCCCTGACACCTAATAGGGCAGTGGAAATATCCAGAATGGGCAGTGGAATTAGGTATCCCTGAAATTTAGGGTCATTATAAGGTTATACGGAGTACAGGAACATTCTGTTATTCCGCAACCCCAATCGCCGCGACCGGCGATTTTTGTCGTACACGTGACCGTTCGTCCCCTGCATCTGATTTCAATTCTCAACAGACCACTTCCATCTCTTCCATCTAGCTTTATCCCATGAAGCTTTGTATTGTAACGACATTTTTCTCATGTATGAAGGATTTGCGCCCACGGCTCAAAATATACGAAGCGCGTCTACAGAGTACAGTGTTCTCGCCATGGACCGTGCCTCTGAGCCAGTCCCTGAGAGCCATTGCAAACATTTGGCTCTTGCGAAGATGCGATCGAGTCAGTCGACGTCGCCTCTTCCAGTACCAGGAACACGACATTCCAATCCCTCTTGAAGCCGTAGATCGATTCTGGTGGCTCGACCGGACACAGCTTTTGATAGGAGATGATCTCCCTCTTGGACCGTACGATTCCTTAATAGTCAAGGGCAAGGGGAGGCCGAAAGGTAGTCTTGGTCTAGGCGCACGATCGCATCGGCGCGACCCGACGCTGTTTGACAGAGCTCTGGATATGGAGCGTATTGAAGCATTGCAAAATCTTCATCCGCGCCGTCATCATCAGCGCCACCGGCGCTTCAACCAGCGCCTTCAGTTCGGAACCAGCGACGTCTTCCACATCTGGAGTTTGCTTTCCCAGATGCGCCTAATTCGCCTTCACGACCACGAATGCTTCGGCCACAATCAAGGCTTTGGAGTGGCCGGACGTTCATGGGGATACGTATGAGGCTGGTACGCAGATGCCTCGCGCATCTCAACGAATGGCGCCGCCGTTGGAGGACCCAGAGGCGCCATTCTCACTAGGAGGCCCGGGAGACATCATCTTAGGAGATGGTGAGGGCTTAGCAATTGAAGTCGAGGATGACGTTACCAATGAAGCGGAAAATGAGGCTGACATTGCAGCTCACATTGACGCAGGAGGCAATGACGTCGCCACTCGGGAGTATTGGGATGGTGTTGTGCAAGAACATGAGGAAGTCAATCAAGCACTTGTACGGAGTATTATTTGAAAATTTAAACTTAACAGCCCTAAAGTCTATGATAGCCTTCTGGAAACTCATGAACCGAGATCCCCTCACAGCCCATATCTTCACGATCCCCTGCGACAGTCATGGGCTTCAGTTACTGGTGAAGGACATCGTGTCGTCAGAACCTATCAAGAGCCTAATTTCCAAGGCCCAATTGGTCGTGAATAAGTTGCGATCATCACCGAAGCAGTTGTCGCTCTTACGGGAAAAGTCTTACACTACACGTCGCACCTTGATCGTGGCCGCCATCACTAGATGGGGTACTCAGCTGCAGATGATTGACAGTGTCCTGGGAAACGAAAGCCAGCTCTCCCTCTATGCGCTCGATCCCATGGCGGAAATGAAAGAAGTGTTAAGCAATTGGGGGGCAAACTGGAACTTTCTTTTTGACTGAAGAGCTAAGTTTCCCAAAGTGTGGGAAAGTGGGAATATTATGTACATAGGGTGCAGGCTCGGCCGTCACGTGATGCGGCTGCCAGCACTAGCATGGCATATTCCTCAATAAGAAGAGATATTAGCCCTCATCAGAGACCCCTTATTCTATTCTATCAGAGCTTGAAGAAGGTTTCCGAATTGCTTCAACCAATAGATTGTGCCCTTCGCCAATCCAAAGCAGAGGGCGCCAGTCTCTGCGATGTTCTAACGCGTTGGGGGAATATCTGGACGGGTTTGCAGGCAGCGAGCGGCAATTGGCCTGAAGTCGCCAATCTCATTATGGGAGAGGAATTTGCATTCCTTCGTCGCTTGGACCGTCAGATCAAGCCCATACACTGGGCTGCTTAAGTCCTTGACTCAATCAAGGCGCGCCAAAATCCAATCTCGTTATTCTCATTGGATGATGGCCGTTGGGATTTGGTGATTGAGTTCATCAAGTCAGCCGTACTGCCCCAAATTGATGATGCGCGGGGGCGGATATTTTCGCAGTTCTTGCGTTATCGTTCGCAGATAGAGTGCTTCGCACCCCAATCTCCGGGATGGGAGTGCTCGACCAACAGTGATTTTTGGTTGTACCACTCATTCAACGCTCCAGAACTCTCAAACTTAGCATTGCGATTGCTCAACTCCTTGGCCAACTCTGTTCCTTCAGAGAGGGCCTTTTCGATCAATGGCCTCGTCCACAGTAAAATGCGTTCTTGTTTGTCACAACAAAAGGTGTTTTGGCAAGCGTATATATACGTTAATACTCGTACGCTCAGGAAAATGGAACTCGCGAGGATGGGCACGAAATTCACGAATAACGTTGGACAGGTCAAAAATGTTGATGTACATATCTAGTCTACATGTGCCGGATGAAGACGAGGATGGGTATGAGGGTGAGGATGAGAATGAGAAAGCTATGAAAAAGGAAATGAAAGCTGTACGGGATTACATGGAGGCAATGAACTTAGTGGGCGGAGAGAATTTAGAACGCTAATAGCTAAATTGACTGAACGATTGCGCACTCAATCGTTTTCTGGCTGCATTCATCCCCATTCCTATCATGCGCGTGCCTGTGCATGTCTGGCTGGCTACCTGTTTATTGACCCACGAAGCCTAGAAGTTTGTGTGTACACTGTAATCATTGATCAAGATAATATTGCTGAACTTGCTGTAGCCTGTAGATATGATTACGCATGGCTTCCAACAAGAGATCATATCGAATGACAAGGATGCCTCAGAAGTTTAGCATTCCTCACCTCGCAGATGGCAACTGCTTACGCAGCTGTCCCGGCATGAATACGGACAAGGAAACCATCACGGCTGCTGTTTACTTGGCGGTGACAGCAGCAGTGAGAACCTGCGTCCTGAAAAAGGCACCCTTTGTCTTCTCAATGACCTGCTGGTAGACATTATTCGGGGGGTGGTTCATGATGACAGTGCCGTTTTGGCTGTCAATCTTGGCGTCAAGTCTGGTTTCACGAATAAGGTTGACGATCCACTTCTCGCCCTCGTCGGGGTTGAGGCCGAGCTTGGCACTGAGGTCGCGGATGTTCATGCGGCTGAAGATCTTGCAGTAGCTCTCGCAGATCAAGTGGCGAGCAGCGTTGACAAAGGCATCGGCAGACGAGGCAAGGAAGAAGTCGCCGCGGCAGACCTCCTCGGCGAGGCGGAGAGCGTCACGAGCGGCGTCGAAGTCGTGGGCGATGTAGAGCGCGTTAACGAACTGAGTCACGGGGTCGGCGTACTCGTAGGCTTCTTGGCGTACATAACGCACGATATCCTTTAGCTGCTTCTGCTGGGTAGAGCTGTTTCGTGCGCGAGTTCGTCCCGTGATGACGGCAGCAATCAGGTATCGCAGGACCCAGGGGCATGAGGTCTGGATGGTGTTGATGTAGGGAGCGGAGAAGAACATTTCCAAGATTGGCTCACGGGCGCCCTCCCAGTTGAAGAGGGGAAAGAGAGACCAGTGAATCAGCATGGTTCGGTGGTCGAGCTGGGCGCGCGGGTTATTGAACAGCCTCGTGTCGATGCCCTCCTTGACGTTCTTGAGCTCTTCCACGGCTGACTCCCAGTTCGTAGAGAGGATCTCAGATGCCAACTTGCCCCAGGTAGAGGCCGCTACCTTGTCATTGTCGGTAGACAATACTCGGAACTGGTAGAGCATATCGGCGGCAGGGCCGTACTGGCCGCATCGGAACTGGAACTGTCCAAAGTCGTAAAGTGCGTTGACCATTTCCATCGTGACCTAGAGACATTCTAGTCAGCGTGCATGTCCCGTAATCCCAGTGCACTGGACCATCGCCGATGGCTCCAACTTACTCCGTGCTGGTTCTTCAAAAACTCCAAATTGGCAACCTTGTCGCTTCGAAGACCGTTGACGACCTCGTCCTGTGTCAAAAGATCGGCAATCTTGGCAGTAGCCTGCTCGTACTTTTCCAGCTGTGCCAGGACGTCTTGTCGCTTCTTGGTGTACTCTGCGGGCGGATCAGCCACGCCATGCAGCTCGCAGTACAGGGTCGCAACGTAGTCGGTCATGTTGGTGTCCTCCAGCAGCTTGATCTTCCCCGACAAGACCTTCTTGGCCAGTTCGGTATCCTCCTTCTCCTCGGCCTTTTCGCCTTCAAACTGGATGAGCGGGAAGAGCAGATGCCGGCTCAAATGGGGTGCCACTTGGGCCATGATCGATGAACCGTCGGCCGAAACGGCCGTGAGAAGATCCTCCATGATTGGGAAGATCACCGAGGGTGAGGCGGGTGTTTGAGGGCCAAGGGCAGATCCCAAAAGAGATTTTAGAGAATTGTATTCCTAGCACGAAACCAACCCCGGTTCAGCTTTTGCGTTTCGATGCTATCCTGTTGGTGTGGAGAGCGTGCCAAAGGGAGCGGGAGGGAAAACGCGAAGCAATTCGTATCGTCGCAAAAATTATGGAGAGTGGTAAGGACGCAATCCTGCCCCCCTCACTCAGTGCTCCGACCCCGTTCAGCGCAGTATTTTTGGCGAATTTCGCACACAAAGTTGGTGTGTGGGGCTTCGTTGGCTTGAGCCGGAGATTTGCCGAGAACTTCCCCGGTCATGTGATCTTAGGGACGTAAAGAAGTTTTCGGGGCTGGGAAAGCTCCGCCGCAGCTACGATTTGGCCCTGTTCTGCCATCACAGCATCCTGAACTTCATCTTCAGGTTTTCCAATCCACACGCCACAATGAGTCAAAACGCCGCCCGCATCTTGTCCCATGCCCGGGTCGTCCTCCGCGCTGGAAGATGCTTTTCGAGCCCCAGCCTTTCACTCGCTGCTCGCCGAGTGCCAGTTGGCCATCAGTATCTTGCCTCGCGCGCATCAATTCCTCGATACTTCTCTTCTCCCGCCGAAGCTTCTTCACCCGAAGCTGCCTCCGCTGCAGAGGAGATCATTCCGGCCAGCCAATACATCACACCCCCGGCCACCAAGACGCCTGAAGAACAGGCCAGCGGTCCTTGGCTCATGCGAAGAACCCCCTCGGGCCAGATGCCCATTTACAAGCAGTTCAAGAAGGGCAAAGAATATCGGTTCGTCCTTGTCAAGAAAGTTGAGGGTGATGTATCGAAATTTGTGGAAGACTTGGCGGAAGGAACTGGAATCCCCCGGGACGAGATAACAGTGATTCCAAAAAACCAATTCGTGGAAATCAAGGTATGAGCATACAAACTTGTCCAGATATTCTGCTTCAGCCCCTGCCCTCAAGCATACGACAAACTACGCATCATTTGTGATATCGTGTTGCTCTTTGCCCACCATGTCTTGGATGAATAAGAGGTCTGACTAGCGTTTACAGGGTGGCGACGATCGTTTCGTCCAAATCAGGAACTGGTTGTTGGAGCAGGGATTTTAAATGGAGAAGTGACGGGATCTGCTCCCTCGACTGCGTATGTTTTTTTCAAAGTCGCTGTCCGGTATAGGACCTGACGAATTGTACGATAGTGAATAGGCGGTGCTCCAACAGACTTGGTTCTGCTGCTTGACTGCTTGACTGCTTGACTGCTTGACTGCTTCGCGATACTGTTTTTGTAGTGATCTCATTCCTGCATCTATGAACCCCTAAGTACACTCCAACTC
The DNA here is from genome assembly GCA_018360575.1 of Claviceps sp. LM454 group G7. Taxonomy (NCBI): domain Eukaryota; kingdom Fungi; phylum Ascomycota; class Sordariomycetes; order Hypocreales; family Clavicipitaceae; genus Claviceps; species Claviceps sp. LM454 group G7. Next base: position 22,426 of record SRQL01000206.1, read on the forward strand.
CAGCTCAACATCAAAACCTCCATCCCCATGCAAGTCTAGCTAGCTCTACGCCCCCATTCATCCATCCATCCATCCATCTCATACACCAAAACGCAGCCAAGCCAACGGAAGCAAAAGAACGCAGCACCAAAGAGGAAACAGAAGGCCCTGGCAAAGACCAAAAAGGCATCAGAAATGGAACAACTACCAAAATCATGTGAATTGATAAAAGGGCGCACAACACAACCCATGCCCCCACCCTCCCGCCAACTCTATTCACACCTCCCGCGAGATTTCCCCTCCTCCTCCTCAACAACAACAAGAAATAAACAACAAGGCCTCATTGATGCAACTACCAAACCAGTAATAGCAAAAAAAAAACCCAATTCTAGCAACTGCTAAAAAACAACTATTGCTACATTTTTATAAAAAAGAAAATCATCCCTCCAAGTTCAACAAAGCCGTTAATTGATGCAAAACCCCATCCTTAGTCCACTCCGGCGACTGCATCATCGACACATCCATCAGGAGTTGCGGCCCCGGCAACAGAGCCCTCGCGTCTCTCCCATCCCCTATTCCTATTCCTGCCCCTGTCTCTGCGCCCGTGCCAGCACCTCCGGGACTACTAGAGCCAGAGCCCGTACAGCGCGCCTTCTCCGCCAACCGACGCAGGAGCGATGACGCCACCGCAATAATGTACACCAACTCGGGATCCTTTCTCATTGTAGCGCGGCCACCGCCCCCCCTAACTGGATGAGAGGGCTTCTCATATAAGATACTCAAGTCATGAATGATCTTGACGAGGTTCTGCGAGAGACAATTCCCTGATTTGAGAAACGTTCTCGCAATGTTTGCGTCCGAGCCCGGGATGAGGGAGACGATGATTTCCGCAGCGAGGAGACCCTGCATCAAGAAGGGCTTTCTCGATTCAAACAGGGGGGGTAATTGCGGCGGTCGAGATAGTTCCTTGGCCTTGTCGGGGATAGGTGACACGGCTAGGGCAAATGCTCTGGCAAGAAGTTCGTTGCCAAGAGGAGAGGAGGGATCGATGGTGAAGAGAGCCTTGTAGAAGCCACGATTTGGTTCGTCGCGAGCGAGGAGCTTGGCCAGGGCGTCTACCGCGTGGGGGAGGTAAGAATGGATACTGGGGTCGTAGGGGGTGAAGTAGAGCGTGTCGTTGGTAAGTGAGGGGCCGGGGACGGGGGCAAAGGCCAGAAGCATGAGCAGGAGGGTGGAGGCTTGTTCTCGGCCGGGAAGCTCCAGCGATCCTGCAATATTGGATAGGAGTACCACGATATCCTTCATGAAGTCGAGTGTATTGCTGTGTGTCCGTAGGAGCATGGTTCTTGTGCCGAGATATCGGATAATGGAGCAGAGAAGCTTGATTACAGATTCGTCACAGAGAATGAGGTGGTTATCGTTTTGATCTCCTGGGAAGGATACGTTCCGCAATATCGTCGTGATGCATATCAGACGATCTACTGCTCGGTCGAGTTCGTAGGCGGTGGAACCGAAAGCGGGTATGTCCTTGACGGCCCATCGCTCTATTCTGCAGGCGCGCACCACGTCCTCATACGCCGTCAGCTGGATCTCGTCGGCAACTTCCACTGTATGTTCCACGAGCAAATCCAGTTGTGTCTCGGCGCAGTCTATCAAAGCTTCGACCAAGTCGTCGCAGGCTCTCAGATGCAAGAAATGGGCTTGGTTCATCGATGAAGAAATGATGGCCAACGTATCGAGTGCCACACGCACTTCACCATGAATCCCGCTTTGGAGGCTCCGAGTCAATGCAGAAATGTCGACATTCCCCAGCTCATTCACTGACGGCACGGCAGGTTCCCACCTCGATAATTCGGCACCGAGAAGATTGGCGGCATGGAGGTCGACTCCGCCGTGAGTGGCGAGCTCACGGGCACAAGGGCTGTAGTCCTCTGGTTTTGGCGGCAATAGATGAGCTTGCTGATGATCGGCAGTAGCAGCGGAGGCGGCAGCAGCAGCAGCAGCAGAACCTTGTGCCATAGGGGTTTGCTGCCGTCCGTCAACAGAGGCAGTTCCAGATCGATGGCGCGCGGGGGACTCTAACGAGGAAGAAAAGTCGTTCGGTGTGGAGCGATCAACACTCCTCGACATGCTGCTCCTGTGACCTGGAGTTGCATTGGCATTAGGTGCAAGTTGCTGCTGCTGTTGTTGGAGCTGCTGCTGATGCTGAAGATGCTGCTGATGCTGAAGCTGCTGAAGCTGCTGCTGTTGTTGGAGATGCTGTTGATGTTGGAGCTGCTGCTGATGTTGCAGCAGCTGCTGCTGTTGTTGAAGCTGCGCCTGTTGTTGATGATGTTGGTGTTGGACGTGTTGCTGCTGCTGGGCCTGGACCTGGGCTTGAGATTGCTGCATTTGAAGATTTTGCTGCATTGGTTGTTGTGGGTGTGGCGGTTGGGGGAGCTGTGACGTGGGAAAGCCGTTGACCGGTGTCAGATTCCCCCTAGCGGGTGTTTGCGGCTGAACATGAGGTTGTTGGGCATGGTGCTGCTGCATCGGGCCTTGACTCATATGTGGTGCGGGTTGGATGTGCTTCTGAGACGGTCCAGGGCCTCCCGCCATTCCCAGATTCTGCTGCATCATTCTTTGTTTTTGCTGCGCCAGCCAAACCTCCTCAAACTTAACGAGATTCCGCTCGTACGCCAGTTTCAAGGCCGGTGGTACAGTTGATATGTGAAAGGGCAAGCCCAGCATCTGGGCAATATGCGCCCACCCATTGGCGGCAGCGACCGACTTGTAGCCACCCTTGGATTGAATGACTTGGAACAACATGACCAAGTTGACAGGCCGGTCACCAACAATGGGGTTTGGATCGAGCGGTAAGCCCTTGGCATGCATGAGGGCTGTCAAGTTCTTCATGAACTGCTCTGGGTTGATATTGCCCATCGGGCGAGGGTGCGGTCGCATTGGCCCAAGAGGCATCTGACCAGTCGTAGGCATTCCGGGCATCGGTTGTTTTGGCATCATAGCACGCCCCATATTCTGCCCTTGCATCTGTGCTTGCATCTGCATGTTTCCCTGTAGCTGCTGCTGCTGCAGGCGCATCTGATAAGCGATCATCTTCTGCTGATCGATCATGCTCTGTGGTCGTTGTCCTGACTGCTGTGCATGTGGTGGCTGCCCTTGTTGCTGCAGCATCTGCTGATACATGATCGGGTTCATCTGACTCATGTGCTGCGGCAGTTGACCCATTTGCTGAGGCATCATTTGGCCACCTCCACCACCGGCCATGGCGCTCGTGCTCGGAGATGGTCGCGACGTGGAAGGCGATTGCGCATAGCCTGGGTTGAATCCGGCCGTCATGTTTTGCAGGAATTGGGTCGGTTGGGGCGTCCCATGCTCCGAGGGGATAGGAGAAGTCTGCGCACCGCTGAATTGTTGTGGACCGGGTGAAAAGGAGTGCGGCGAGGCGGTGGCTACTCTTTGGGGTACACTGCCCGGCCGCATCTGGTTGCCCATGATGGGCGACGGGCTGGCATTAGCAGACCCATTCGCCTGAAGATGGGAGAACGGCCCCGGATTCTGTGGAGGCATGACACCACTGCTACTAGGCTGGAAGGCGGCGAAGTTTTGTTGTTGTTGTTGTTGTTGCGGGGTCTCGGAACGCGACGGCGGTTGCATGCTTGCGTTGTGCACCGGCGAGCCAGTGACACTATCTTCTCGTGGACGGGGACGCTTGGATGGGATCACAGAGCTGGTTTGATACACAGGGTTCTGGTTCGGATTCGGATTCTGGCTAAGAGCTTGGCTCTGGTTCGGGTTCTGGTTCTGGATCTGGTATGCCGGCGAACCGTGGCGCATCGGGCCATTCTGCATGGCAGCAATCTGTTGCGAATTATGAAATTGACCCGGGTTGAACTGGCCCGGGTTGTTCATAAAGGCGGAAGGATCCATCATGACACCAGCAGCAGGGTTGGGATCGTTGGTGTGAGGGAAGCTGCCGCCATCGTGGTTGGGGACGGCGTCGTTCATCCAGGCGCTCATGGCGACGGCCCAGACAGGCTGCGCAAAGGATGTCAGCGATCAATAAATAAACGACCAGGAATCCATGGACGGAGCGCAGGGACGGAACGACGATGGAGCCGTGTCACGACCACGGCATGTGGCGATGAATAGGTCGAGTCGCGTCGCGGGTTGGTGGAGGATTGTGTGTGGTGTGCGGTGCGTGTGTGTCGGGTGGGAAATGAGCAGACAGGACGGGGGTGGGCTCCTCAAAGGCAGCCGACCAGCCAAGGCCCAGTGGACCGGCCAGAGGGAACAGGCGGAGGTCGGCCCTGGGATGAGACGGACGAGCGCTGGGAAGAAAAGAAGAACAGCGCGAGCAGCATGAGCATCCAGTCGTAGAATCGCCTTGTCAATCAATTACCAGCCGCTGCAGCAACAAAGAGTGGCCTCTTCTGGCAGAATGGCACTTGCCTCCTTCCAGACGCCCAAAGATCCCTCGAGCTGTGACTCTGCGAGGACAAGGGATGCAGTGCTGATTGGACGGGTTGCGCGAGAGAGGGGATCGGGGGGCAATGTACGGAGTAAGAATTGGGAACCGCGGCTGCAGCGGGGCAGTCAGGTCATGTCCACTGAAGACCACTGGAAGTCCACTGGAAGTCCACTGGAAGTCCACTGAAGACCACTGGAAGTCCACTGAAGAGCACGGCGAGGCTGAGCGCTGCAGGTGTTGTGGCGTGTCAAGGGGCTGAACAACAATTGCTTACCTGGGAGACTGCCTTCGCGTCACCAGCCGAAGCAATCGCGCATCAACGACCAGCGAGGCCAACAGCAGGACTGGGGCAAAAGCCCAGATTTGCCCGTGAGAGCTGCGTCGACAGCGTTGCGAAGAGTAAGAATCACGCCGTCGGGCGCGCGGTGGCCTTAATCCAGCGGCGGGGGCGGTGGGCGAGGGGACGCGGAGAGAGAAATTTTTCGTCTCGGGCAAGTGCCTCCAGCCCAACTTCGCAGCCGAACAGCAGGCCGATCACGGATCCGGTAGCCGTCCGATCCGGGCAACGATGCGGGCCACAGCGCCGAGGCCGAAGAGGGGAAGTCCAGCAGAGCTGTCTCTGGTTTCGTCGCGTCGCCAGATAAAGAGCCAGGGGTTGGCAAGATCGGGTGTGGTGCAGAGGCGGCTTGGGCGGCTTTGGCAAGCTTCAAAGATGCCAGGTGTGAGTGGGCAAACCCGAGCTAGAGCCAAGGCTTGTGAATGACGCGGGCAGGGAATAGCAAGCAACGTCTTGGTGGCAACCCGTGCAGATTACCATCAATGAATTCCAGCAAGTCGTGTCAGCTTTCGTCCATCGTCACGTTGGCTTGGTCGCTGGTTTCAGTTCCCGGGGCGAGTTGCCGCTGCTGGAGCAAATTTATCCCGCTTCGGGCTTAGCGTGGCTGCTTACTGAGGTTCGTTGGGGGGAACGAATCAGAGCAAAGATTTGGCCATCATAGTGGATCCTCATCTCGTGCTAGGCCCGCAGCGACCGAGCCGATAACCCGACGTCCAGACTGCTTCACATTACAAGTCATCCAGACAAGAATGCCAAACAAGTTGAACGATGAAGTCTGGGCTGAACGTGGGAGTAGTGCGAGCTGGCCGGCCGCCTTCAATAAAAAAAAAAGTAAAAAAAAATTGTTGCCTCGAGAGCATGGACGAACCCTAATGGAATGCCTTTCGGGATGAAGTCATTTCATTCCGGCGTCTCGTCAAGTGCAGTTTGGACCAATTGAACGGCCTGGCCATTGCCGCTTTGATAAAAGACAAGCGGAAGTCGATTTGCCCAGCCCGAGACTGGCAACAGCGAGCTGTGAGCTCTGAGATGCTGTGCAGCAAGAGTCGCCGTCCACGTCGCAGCCGCCTGGACGATGAAGGCATGTAGCGGTCCTGTTTATCATGGAAACGTGTGGGAAATCGATGAAGCTGATAGCCATGCTTTTGCTTCACTGGACTGGAGTGGCATAGCCATGGCAAATGGCAGACGACGCATTTCGGCTCCGTCGATCGTGATAGCAACGCAAACCGCGATGACACAACGCCGAGTATGACGTGCCCAAGTCCTATGCGGCGGGAAAACGCAGTCCAGAAACCAGCCCATCAAGTTTCAACTCGCATTTCTGTTTGGCAATCTTCCAGCCCTCCGCGGCTAGTCGCGCTTCCACGTTGCAAATGGCGTCGGCGGCGGTCTCACGAGGGCGTCAGGCACTGGCGACGCACTGCAACGCACCAACCACAGCCGCACCAACCCCACGACGCACACGATGGTGGCAATGCGACCACGTGCAAAAGTGAGAATGCTGACAAGCGTGAGAAGGCGATCGATTGATCAGAATTTCTCTCGCACAAATGACGATGACTTGCGAGAGATTGCGAATTGTCGAGCAAATGTCAGGTCAGGTTGTTGCCATGAGATGCTCGTGTGCATTTGCTAGCCGGCAGAGGCTTGGTTCTGAAGGGGCACGCGGCACGCCGCACCGCACTGAGAGCCGCACTATTCGTAGGGCATGGCGAGACTCGAGAGCCGAGAGGCCTGAGCAGTGAGCACTGAGCAGTGAGTCCTCCACAAGGGTCTCATGCCAGATGGGGTCCCCCCTTGCCGCGACTGGGTCCTTGGCCCCAAAAGCCGCCTTCTCCATCTTGCCCCATCCGCTCCATCTGCATGGCTCATCCGCCACGTCGACGAACTCTGTGCGCATTGCTCATCTCGTGTCGCTTCGTCGCCCGCCTCGCCCACACCTTGTCGAGGCCACGAGTACGTTTTTTGTCATTCTTCTCGTGAGTCGTTCATGATATCTAGCCAGATCGCGACCGTGGATTTGTGTCGGTGAGAGGAGCTTTTAGCGTTCGCAGGCCTGAAGGGGGGACAAAAGCCACACGTTGGACGGATTGCGACCGCAAAGCGATGACGAGCCAGCATCCAGCCCACAAGGAGCAGACGGAAAAGAAAAGACAGGTACCCTGCTTATCATTTGGATCTGGAAAGAAAGAAAGAAGGAAAAAAGAAAGTGAAGAAGTGGCTGCTTGGAAGGAAGGGGAATGGGGGGAAAAGGTTTACTTATGTGAGTGACCTCAGTTCCCCTTGGATCCAGCAACCCGGGCCCTTTTCGCATCACCCCAAGCAAGCAAGTGAACAAGCCCAAACGCCGGGCCACGCCTGTATTTTTATTTTGTTTTTATTCGTCATTTATCTTTACATCCAGTCCGCCTTTTCGCCCCCCTTGACGCATCTGAATTAGACGATCTGCGTTGCCGCTTTGCATACTATTGCTTTGTTTTATTCTTCCGCCCGGATGTGGCCCTCCATCTTCGCGGGGTTGCCCCTCCATCTATCTTCTCGACTTTGCCGTACATCTGGCGTTGTATTTTCTTTTGGGTTTTCGTTCCCTGCGACCCCGGATGCCGGTTCCCTTGCTTCCACGACTTTGTTGAAACTTGAAGGCGATTTCTCCAATTGGGGTCCTGGAATGGGGAGTGAGTGGTGGCTCTTTTGAATTACGGAGTATACTGTGGCCCGTCCCTGTCCCGACTCCCCACGGACATTGGCGTCTTTTTGGCGTCCCGCTTGTTCAATGCCCACCAGTGCCACCACCTTTTGTTTTGTTCCCCGCTGCGCTTCTTCATCTCCTTTTTTCTTGTGAGTTTTGGTCCTTACGCGCAGCGATTGTGCTTCGCATTTTTATCTTGACTCTTTCTGCTACATTATCCCTGTTGGAAGTACCCGAGTATCTGCTTTGAACAGGTTTACGGAGTATAATAATCAAATGATGATAATAATGGAAACGTCCCATCCAGATGCGCAATACAACCCCCCTCATGTGAGTGGATCCCTGCCAAGAGTAACGCGAGCGCTTCAGCAACACAACTGAACTGGGAATGCGTTCGCTGCGACAAATATGAGGAATAAAAGGCGTTCCCGTGAGAATGACGAAAGTCGCTTCAATTCTCTCTCTTCGCCAGGTCAAGGCAAAGAAACGAAGCGAGTTTGGATCGATGGCTCAGTGGAATCGATTGCTTGAAAGTTGACCCCCGGATACCTACATGTAGACCACCTTCTAGCGCACTGCCCTCCCTTTTTTCCTCGGGAGTTTCGTCATCGTACCGAGACCAGGCTGTAGATGGGGTCGCGGATGAAACATGGTCTGCATGTCGGGATCGTTTTGCCTTCCTCGCGTCGTCCTCCATGTCAGCTTGATACTACACTACGTACCTATGTACATAGGCACATAGAGGTAGGTAATCGCGAGAGAAAGTTATAAGTTTCTTTTCGGCATCTTCGCTCCAGACAATTATGTAGCGCAATTGGGCCATGTCACATGTGCCATGTGCCGAAAAAACCTGCGTGTTGGCTTCTTCTTTTTCCTGCCCAAATTCCACACGGACCAGATGAGCTTTTTTAGGGCCGGTAGACAGACGGAGATAAGATGAAAAAAATTGCTGCATACAAGAAACGAAGCCCAAAACGGTACACAAACTGTTGCTAGAATCTTGGAGGAAGCCAGGATGAATACCAACTTTATGGACTCGGCATGCATTGCTGCGTGGATGTCTGTCTCTCTTGACAAGCTCCGCCACTGTAGAGTACATCAACACGACTTTTTTGTTCGTCTACGGAGTATGTACTCATAAAAGCAGACTTGGTATTTATGGTCTTGCAAGATGTAACAACTCTTTTATGTACCGAGATTGTTCGTACAAAGTGGGTATGGCCATATGAACTTTCTCGCATCACTGGGGACCCCGGGTGTAATGCAGCTGGGTGGTTGACGCGTTTGATGGCAGCACCATGGCCTCCTCGATAGACGATTGGTCGAGTTGTACGTTACAAGCATTTACCTACAAGCTTGTGACCTGCCACTCGCTCCCCGCGAGGAGACTAAGACACGGTCAAGGGAGCTGAGACTTTTTTCATTGCTTTGTCGGTTGCTACTCCGTACATATCACTGCACTGCACAGAGTAAGATCATGATCATCTGCGAACTCGGCTTTGGTGAATTGGTTCCAGGGGGTTTTTAAGACTTTCGAGTTCTGTTTCAACTTTCGGTTGTCCCCGCATTTTATGTGGGGACTTCCAATCTTGTAAGTTGTGGCACGATTCGTGTGGGAAAGCCTATGAACCTATGTACATAGGTAGGTAACTCGCAGGTATGTAGGTACATATGTACATACGGAGTACTCCGTGTATATATGTACAGAGTACAAACTTGCATGTATACATACCTTAGGTACCTAGGTAGGTATATTCGTTAGAGCGTTACTCCGCGGACTGTACGCGGAATCCCTTAGCGGTCTTAACCCTCACTTCAGGTCACTGACAGGGGGTTGCAGCCAATCATGTCGCAGCATGATGAGGGGTACATAGGTTCTACTGCAAAATTGGCGCAAGGCTAGAAGTACCGGCAGTTTTCGAATGACAAAAAGCTACATCGGTGGGGGACAAATATTTTTCCACTGTCCATGTCACTCGAAGTCGTACTCGGTAGGTTGAATCGGTTGAATCGCTAGCACACATCACGTGAGACCGCGCCGCGAACGAGGGGTTGTTACCCCAGGAACGCGCCCGCATGCAAACACCACCCCTGTCATCACCAACAGTTCACCGTGTCTATCGAATCAGGTCAAGAAGAAGACAAGCGCCAACAGAAAAACAGGTAACAGAAGGAGCGAGGAGGAAGAGGAGACTACCCAGACTGTCCGATGTAGTCTCCGGCAAAGCAAACCCATCATGCCCGTCCAAAGGACATTCACCATCGTCCCTCCTCCAGCAAATACACGCGGCGTCAATTCACTCCACCAACCCGCCCAGAATGTACGCCCCATGACCTCAAAGCAAGCCCAAAAAGCCTACAAAGCCGCGACACGTGGACCACCTATATCCCGCGCCGAGCAGCGGGAGCGCGACCGAGCCGAACAAGAACGTATCAGGAAGGAGTTTGAAAAGGAAAAAGCCACGGCCAAGGCACGGCTTGCGCGGGAGAGGAAGAAGGAAAAGGAGAATGCGGAGCGGGAACAAAAGAAGAAAAAGGGTATGCCGCTGGTGAGTGTGCGGCCCAGTCAGGATACGATTGCGCGGTTCGTCCGGGGTAATGGGTCGGGGAAAAAGCGCACTTGCGGAGGGGGGACCGTAGGGGAAGGGAAAGATGCTGACGGAGGAGGTATCAAGGAGGTGTCTGCGCCAAAAGGCCGCGCAGAGGAACAAGTTGCGCCACCAGACGCAGGCAACATTGCGCCAGAGTTGGACCTGATTGAGGAGGAGGAGGGGGACATTGAGAGCGGGCTGGAAGAGCTACTCGACGCAATCTCGAGGGAGCAGTGCGAAGCCAAGCATCGAAAACTGAATGAAGATGAGATGCCTCATAAGAGTGGCCTTGGTTCGCCGTCTGGACCTTCATTGCGGGAACCTCGGCAAGAAGAAACCGACACCGTGTCTCCGCCATCAAATTCACCACCTTCGCTGCCGACATGTCATCGCCCCCGAACACCTCACACACCCCAAGCCTCGCCGAAAGAAACGAGGAAACCGGTGCGGGAGCCGGAGTCAATCGCTGTCCCGCAACAAACACCAGCATCACCACCACCACCACCGATGAGCACGCAGACCATTCTCGGCAACCTCGACGACTTTTTTCCCTCGCCGTCCCAGCAAGCCCGTGAGCTACAAGACGACTCGGACCCCGAACTGTATATATCTACGCCTTGCAAGGTGCCTGGTCATAAGTCGCCACGACTTCCGGACCAGACCTTAGAGGCAACCTCTCCGCCTCCTCGCCGCCGTTTCTTCACACCATCTGGTACCAACGAGCTGGTATCGCTTGCTATCCAGCGAAGTAGACGCACAGCCGCTCTCTACGAGATCCAGCAACAAGAAAAACAACAGCAACAGCAGCAACAACAACAATCGAAACAAACAAGACAACCGCTCTCGCAGAACCGCATACATACCAACACCCTCCTCCCTCCCGCCAAGGTGTCATTATCGACTGTCCAAAAGATGGCCACACCTGATACCGGGCCAGGCAACGCCCTCACCACGGCTGGGAGCATAGAACAGGAGAATATGCAGCTGCAAGACGCGTCTCCTCAAATGGGTCTGTCGCAGGAGTCAGAGTATGGAGGGGAATGGGTGGATGATCTGGCGCTGCAGTTTATTATTTGAAGAGTTTGGGAGTACTATGCCGGGGGACATATTGCATGAGAAATGACCTTGTTTCAAATTTTTATCTTTATATGGGGGGGTGTATTGCGGACATCGTGGCACGTCCTGGCGTTGGGTTGGTATGTATCATGGGGATTCAAAGGCAGGGGTTTTATTGTATTGCGATGAGATGGTTCTATTTACATTTTTTTTCTCGTGGCTTTTTTTTCTCGCTTTTCTTGCTTTCAAATATAAAGTATATCTATCCTGGGTCTGGTGTATTCTTATGCTCGCATTCTTCTTGGATTGGCAGTCATTGCCGCCATGCGTGCTCAGAAACAGAATGCGAATTGAATTCATGCTCCCTTTCGGAATAGGGACTTTCTGTAACCTACTAACGCAGACTGACCATCAACCACAGCAGTCTCTTTGTTGGTTCTCATCCTCACACTATACAGAAAACTCACGATCACAACAAGACTCAAGTGAGGAATCTATTACAATTTACGACCCAAAGCGAAATAATATACATGAGCGACATGCAGATGCCCCGCCCGCCGCTTAACGCCCTCCCATGCTCGAAATATACATGCGTAGCCAACTCCAACCCGCTCCAGAGGTTGCCATGCCATTGAAACGTCCAAGTTTACACACAAGACGTGCATCACATCAACGCGTGGTATGTATGTGAATCCCGATGCCCCTCAACGCCGAAATCCGCCTGCCCCACCCAATGTTCCAGTTCCAGTTCACGGGGCCGATTACTCCTCGTGCTGTTCTCATGCAGTACAGTCAAGACAGAGACAAAGAAAGGGGGAATCATGATGAAATGAGACGAAAAAATAGAAAAGAAAAGGAAAAGGAGGCCAAGATGGCCTTTATGCATCATTCGTTCCGGCAGCCGTCACAAGAAAATGCCCACCCATTCTGACTTGAGCGCCACCTTTGCGTCACAATCCTCAACAGCACAGCGAATGTCATTAGGCGCCCCCATGAGTGTTTTTCCAGGCGCTGCGCGGAAGCCAACCCCCTCAGGAGACGACTTAGTCGGTCTTCGATGTTCGAAACAATCCGCACAATAAACCTGCAGAGAACAACGTAAGAGAGGGGCCATCTAGAGAAACATTAAAAAAACAAAACGAACAAGGGAATGAACATACATGTCCACACTTCTTGACCGCCCAAAAGTGGTGGTCCCCCGCCGCGCGTTTCCGTTTACTTGCCGCAGTGGACTGCGCTGCCGGACCGTCTGACGGATCATAAGCCAGCTCATTGCCACATGCCGGACATACTGCGACTCTTTCATCCGAGGTGGAGGTATCACGAGTGAAGCCCTCCCGGGTAGGCGGGGCCGACTCCATGGCTGGTTTCGGACTAGGTGCCCGGGGCGTGAATGCAAAAGGCGGCATTCCGTTGGGCGCACCGCTGGTGAAGCTCCTCGCCATGAAGTCCGAGGCCAGGAAGCCGGTCAGTTGTCGCACACGATGTGAAAAGTTGGAGGAGAAGTTGGAAAGCACGCGGCTGTTGTGGTCATTCATGAATTCCACGTCAATGAGGTGATCGCGGCGGAAGCTATTCGTGGTAGGATGGTGGTGGTGGTGATGATGGTGGTGGTGGTGATGCCGGCTCCTGGCCGTGCCATGCGCGGGCCGCCTCTCATCGTCAGGTGAGTCCACTGTGAGGTCAATGACGCTTGTCCCAGGTCCCACGAAGGTACTGTCGCTCCGGGCCAAAGAAGGGAGTGTGATGCGCTGCGAACCGGTGCGTCTTGGATTTTGGCCAGCTTGAGCTCCAGGCTGTGAGCGGCCCCGGTCCGGGGGTGAATCAGGTTCCTCTGTCAGATCAATGACAGCGGGAGGCGGCGGTACCTGAGACGGTAGTGCTAAGGGCGATGGGCGCGCTTCGCTCCCCCTTTGAATTCTTGACCTTGCCGTTGACGTTGCCGCATCCGACTGAGGCAAATGTGTGGTGCCGAGGGTTGGGCCATTTGGACCTCGTATGGAACGAAGGATCTGTTGAGAATATATCGGAGCACGGGGTACAGGTGCATACGGCGCATGTCTCGATCGACCAATTTGAATTTCCATCAGGTCATCATCGCTGAGAAATTCAGGCCCTGTATACTCGTCACTGTCCATTGCCATGTCGTCCTGGCGAATTGTCTGTGTCGCCGGGCCACGAGGGAGGCGACACCGGATATCGAGAGCGTGTCGGGATGTGTGCCGGCGGTGGTGCGTTCGATGAGTGACTCGCGTCAAATTCTCATGTCGATTTGCCTGCGGAATCGAGTTGGACGAAGTTTGTTGCTAGTTCTAACTTCTGTCTATCGGCGACAACTGTCCACGAGAATCAGCGGGAGGGCGGTGGCGACAAACGAAGGTGGTTTGGCGGGTCGAGCGGGCTCTATAGTGGCTTGATGAGCGGAGGGTAGGGTGAGTTTTTGTTTACAATTCCATCGGCCTGATCGCTGGCTCACCGTGCATATAAAGGCCGTAGCGATGCGGCCACAGAGAGAGATAATGCGAGAGTTGTGTGCAGAGAGAACGCTTTCTCGCGCATGGTTGTGGTGATCGTCTGGATGCGGTCATCCAGGCGCGTCGGACGCAACAACGGGTACTCCGTAAATCGGTACTTTGCAGTGCCTGCCGGCGGCCGGGCCCAGCCAAGTGTAGACATGATACGGGCCAGTGATTGGATGCATCATAGATGATCAATGTATGTATGTACCTAGGTATGTATTGTATGTTCATCGTTGGATATGATACATACCAACAACCTACTAAACATACATGTAACATGATAGATACATACAAACAGGAGGGTATTGGGTTCTGTACTTTCGATGCTCCGAAAATCTCTGGAAATACGATTGAAATATCTACAAATACAACGACCTTACAAACCATATCGTTCGCCCCAGCGACGAATCGACGATCCCAAAACCCCTTGTTTGGCAAAAACATAACGACGTGAACATGGAAATCAGGAGGCACACGTCGGCGGCCACTCTTCTGCTGCAGCGACAGTCTCCAATTTGGGACGTCGAAAGCGCTCAATAACCCCGTATTCATCTACGACCACTAGCTTCATGGCCAACTCTACCCATCGACGTCCGACTTTAGAGGGCCAAAAATTTTCAACTCTCCATGTTTCGATAGGGTCACCAGCTTCTTGGCCGACTCTCCCCATCCGAGCCCTATCACTGGATCCGATGTTCTGAAAGGTTCGCTCCACCGCTTGCTCGACTTGGTGTATTGCTGGACCGTCACGCCAGAGGGACCACCAGTCGCTAGGAACTGGGCTGAGTAGTCCCATGCCAGGCACTCAACAGAGCCGCCTGTCTCGAGCACCTTGGCCGTGGCGGCACTTCCTTCCTTTCGCAGGTCAAAAATGGTAACCGTCGTCTGATCCTTGGCCGCGGCAGCCAGCCAGAACCCGTTTTCGGAAAACGTCAGAGCCTGGACCGGGGCGCCTACTTTGAATACAACGGCTTGCTCCAGACTTGTGGTCATGTATAATTTGACATCCCCGCTCACGGATCCAGCTGCAAACAGATGCCCGTCGGGGTGGAAGGCGCATGTGGTCAGGGCTGGAGCTGTCAGCAACGCGATTCAACTTGGAGCCAGTATATTTTCGGACAAACACGTGTAGGATAAAGGCAAAGATGGCGAGTAAAAGAGTAAAACTTACAAGAATCTGCGTAAGCACGGCTGGCGCGCTTCATAGTCGCCAAATCGTAGAGGATGATTCTCTTGTCAGCACCCACGGTGCCCAGGATATCCGAGCTGGGATGCATGGTGAGACCTGTGACGGGACCGGCATGCTCAGAGAGAGAAGCGAATCCATGACCGGCTCTATACATCTTGACGCTGCCCTTGCTGGTGGCAAAGAAGTACCTGCTTCCGTCTTTGGACGACAGTGTGCTCGTGATGGCCTCGCCTATGCACAGTTGATTCTGTATTGTAGCATCCTCGACGTTGTAAATCGAAGCTTCACCGTTCAGTCCTCCCAACGCTGCGTAGCTACCCGTGATATCGATCGAAGTGGCCTCAGCCTGAGCACTATCCGAGACCAACATCTCGAACGATGAAATGTCGTCCGGGCGAGCCCAGTCTTCTGGAACGGCGCGCTTCTTTCGGCCTTTGGATAATCTGGAAAATTAAAAAGTTAGCCGACTGTCACGCAGCGAGGTAATCTTGACGTGAAGCAAGCATACGCTTGATGAGCCTCCTCCACTCGCTCAATAAGTACGTCAGGCAGTGCTTCGACACTGTCCACGACCATCTCATCACCATCGGCAGCGTTGTCCACATCCATCTCGTTGCCATAGGCTGCACCGTCCCTAATGGTGACCTTGCTTAATGAGTCTCTGGCTTCGTCTCGCTCTTTTGCTAATCGTGCAATAACACGCACGGCAGCATCGTGTTGATACAGCGCAGTCGCCAATTCTTCTCTAGTCCGCACGAGCTGCTCCTTCAAGTTGTATGTCTCCAGCGCCAGAGTGTCCCATTCATTTTGGAACGTCGCCAGTAGTGCGGGTATCGATGTCAAGGTAGGAGGCCGAGGGCGAACGATGCGCGAGGACGAAATGACGACCAGATCATCCGCTGTGAGGGCCTCACCCGTGCTTGGCTCTGTGGCATTTTCTTTGATGTATTGCTCGATGAGTCTCTTCTCGTACACGATGCCTGCTGTGACGTTACTATGGCATTCACGCGTTTCAACATGACAAGCGCGGCTTACGTACCAGACTTCTTGGACACGACGGGTTCTTGGGGGGCTTCCCCAGAAACTAACACGCAGCTATTAGCAAGTAATCCGATTGAACTATCTCGAATCTCCCTGTAACTTACTTCCGCAGAGCATGGCGAAGCGTTAATGTGACGTGAAGCTCCTCTTAGCTATCAAGTCAATCGCGTCTCTGTCGGGTCGTTTGCGAAGCTTCACTGAATCTCCAAGGGAGATTTTCCGGCGCCGAGAACAGAGGGCCCCACTTCAGTTGCTTCAGTTGGCGCTAAGCCCGTTCAGTCACGTGCGGGGTGCGGGACATGATACATCTCACAAATGTTTGTAACTTGTCACTGGTCAGTGATTCCCTTATTTTGTCCAGACTTCAGAGTAGATGGTTGTCGTTGCTGCAAATAGATAAAAACAGACCCGAGAAATCTTGAGTGTAGGCTTGAATCAACTGTCTCAATCGCTCTTTTAGTCTCGTAGAGCGACTACGTGATGTCGCACGAACAGGCTTGCTGCACATGACCTGCATATATGTAACCTGCGGCTCACCATACGACGCTGGACCGGACTCATATTGGTGTTTGATGGCCGTCGACAACACTCTACCTCCGCGCCTCTTCAACACTCGAATCTCCAGACATATACCATATATCAATGTCATCATGATCCAGCGACTGCCACCGATCGGTGAGCTCCGCTCACTCCCCGAAGCCTATCAAAACGAGACGCTAGATCTTCTGTTTGAACCCAGCCCAGCAATACACGCAACACTCCTGCCCATCATCTTAAAAGCCTCATACTCTTCCTACACAGACCTGATCGAACGGTGTCGAGTGGCCCTATTTGAACTCGCTGCTTCCTCTCCCATGAGCAGGCCAAGTCCCACCCTCCTGTCCATCATCGGCTCTCATCCTCGCCTCGGTGCTAGAAAGATCGATTCGACGCTGTCGAGGGCTGAGCAGGCCAACCTCGCGGGTGAGGGTGAGAATTTTGCTCGAATGAATCGAGAATATGAAGAAAAGTTTCCTGGTCTACGATTTGTCATCTTTGTGGATGGTCAGAGTCGGTCTGAAATTCTGAAAGTCATGCAATTGCGAATCAACAGAGGTGACTTCACAAAGGAGGTCGTTGAAAGTTTGGAGGTATGCATGCAATATTTGCCTCGTGTGGTGCGAAGTGACGTTGTTGGCTCTATTAACATGTGCAGGCTATGTGCGAGATTGCCATGAACAGGGCAACGCTTCTGTCATAATCAACAATCTAGAACCTGTTGTCAAACCATCGCGATGTCAGCGCCTTTCTCACCACAAGTCCGGAGATGGCTGTCCTAGAGACTTTCGAGATGGGACTAAGGGCCAGAGACAAGATATATTTGACTCTGCCTTATCTAAAGTTAGGGGGATCAGGGGTGCCTGGTAGTGCTGCCTCTCAGTATGGGTTGGGGTTTCTATATCCGTCTCTGCCTCGCCACATTGTCCCCTCTACTATCTGGTATGGTTCAGGAGTGAGGGGTATCATGCGAGAACTCAAGGCTTTGAAGTACATACGGTCAACAAGGCGTATCAAATGTCACCAACTTGCTTATACCAAGGTGTAGCATATCCAAGATGTAGATATGGAGGTGACCATGATGCTCATTTCTGCCTCTCCTTAGCACAGGTGAAGGTAGTGGCATTTGACTGTGAATAGCCTTTAAGAATATAGGGGTGACAAGATTTCAATACAAGACTGTAGCGAGACGACATAGACACGAACGTTCTATCTCTATCCGCCTGTTCTTTGCAACGACCTTCTTCTATTACTTTTGTACTGTCCTGGTGGACCACGATCATGATATTTTCGCAGTGTTGAGCGAGAAGTCGATATAGTGTCTGAGCCTGAGCGCCTCGCTTTGCATCATCCACATTAGACGTATACCTATCCGTACATCAATGGAGGCTCAACAGCGATAGTCTTCAGCGTTGGGGACAAACTTCAACGACGTTATTATGTCAAGGTGTCGGCACGCTGGGCATTGGTTGAATCGGAGGGTGTCAGCAGCGCTGCACTGCATGGCGGGTTGGCGTAAAGAAACTGGCTATGCCACCTCTCGGGTTGAACACCATCTTAAAACTACTAGATATGCTTCGTATTTCACCTAGATCGACCAATTTTGTTGCAAAGGCTCATCGTTGCTTTCTCAGGCTTGTCGCTACAAATCTGTTCAGTGTTGACTTCTTGCGGCGGTGGGGCAGATGTCTTAGCGTTTAATAATAAAGGGGTGCAATTCAAGCTCCAATTCAAGCCGGCTACAAAATTTATAACCGTTGCGCGAAGAACTCGCGGATGTCATACCTGTTTTCCACTGGACTGCCATTCAGCATAGTCGAACACCCTAAAGTCCTTGCCTTCCTCAAAAGACTGCGGCCAGCGTTCACGCCCCCTACTCGGCACGCCATAGCAAACAAATACCTCGATCGAGCGTATGCGAGCATGGAGACAAAGTTCGATGATACTTTACTAATTAGTGGCACCCGTCACTCCCGGTCGGCTGACGCTTGTCACTGATGGATGGACAAACATTCGCGGCGAGTCTATTATCAACTATATGCTTGCATATTTTCACTCCGGCGAGACAGCGTGGCGGCGCTGTCGCAGCAAATCGCGTTGATGTGATGCGCCCCGACGTTGTCGATGACGCTCATTATCCGCTCAGCCAGAAACTCTCCGGTGTGCGAGTTCACACCCGCTGTCTCACTGGAGTAAAAATACACGCCACCCACAGGGGTGACAAGCATATATGTAGTTGATAATAGACTCGCCGCGAATATTTGTCCATCCATCACTGACAAGCGTCAGCCGACCGGGAGAGGTATCCTAACCCAAGACCGTCGGCAATTGTAAATGTCGCTACTGACTGCAACACCGAAGCTAGGGCTGAAATGGCTGTCTAAATGTACAGTCGAGTGACGGGTGCCTCTAATAAAGTATCATTGAACTTTGTCTTCATGCTCGCATATGCTCGATCGAGATATTTGTTTACTATGACGTGCCGAGTAGGGGTCGTGAACGCTGGCCGCAGTCGTTTGAGGAAGGCAAGGACTTTAGAATGTTCGACTATGTTGAATGGCAGTCCAGTGGAAAATAGGTATGACATCCGCAAGTTCTTCGCGCAACGACTCGTCTTCTTCGTCGTCAATGTTGTCCATCCACTGCAGGATTGCTGGGTTGCTCCTGCCTTATTGGGGTGGTTTCCGAGTCGAAGGGCGTTTTCGACAGGCTGGCATGCGGTGTTGTTTGTGTTGTAGTGGAAGGCGCAGTGATGCTGGGGCAGGTGCTGTCATGTCGCGATCGTTTGCGACTAGATGTGCTTGAAGAATGCGTGCTCACATGCTGCTAAGATTCAGGAAGAAATTTTTGTAATTTAGGTGCAGTAACTTGTGCGTGTACAGTGGGCCCAAGCCTCTCGTAATTAGTAAATTTTATGAGTATTGTTATTTCTACCACCCGATAATTCTATTCATACCACCTACTCAGAAATTAGTCGTGATATCACATGGTGAGGAAGTATTTTAGGGGT
>SRQL01000207.1:0-41467 GCA_018360575.1 Claviceps sp. LM454 group G7
GAAGTTGGTAAATATATTATCTATAATTAGATGTTGCGCTGATGCTCGATTCGATTATGTGAGTGGGAGAACAATGTTTGCGGAGTCGGGAGTCGAGCTTTTGGAGGATTAAGTCATGCGAGTGTGGATGTGAGTGTTGGGGGAGAAGTAATTGGTAAAGAAATCTATATTTGATAAGTTTCTCAGCGGTTTAATGATGTTTGGTTATGATAAGGAGACAGGGACCAAACGAGTTCGGAGATGAGACGGACATCGGGCCGACATTACCGTAAACAAGACACGATGCCCGGCCACGGCCCACCCTAGTGATCGGTATCCCCATGACTGGAGCGGAATGGCTCTGCGGTTTGCTGGGATAGGCTTCCTCATCGTCACCCAACCGACGGCACCAGAGGGCTCAGGATACGGCTCTTCCATCATCTCCGAAGTTTCTGGCTCCGGAGAGAATAGGTATTAGGGGCGACGGGGGCCTGCTCCCGCCTGGAAGATGGAGCGTCGGCAAGAAGAAGGAGACGGACAGGCTCGAAGGCCATTGCCCCCTCAGGCGGATCAGGTCCGGGAGGCAATGGCAGTAATGGTGATGGTGACGGCGGTTCAAGGTTGCGATCCGGACTCCGACATGGTGGCGGGCGCTGGCACTGCGGGGGCTGAAGAATGAAATTAATGATTTGAGTGGAGAGAGAGGGTGAAGTTATTGATAAAGATATAGATATTTGATAATTTGCTCAGGGGTTTGATGGTGTTTGGTTATAATAGGGAGACAAGGACCAAACGAGTGACACTGAGTTTTTTGAGGTTCAAGTCATGCGAGTGTGGATGTGAGTGTTGGGAGCTCTAAGTACCACGGTATAAACAGTCAAAGGAAGGTGCAATGCCGATACATACGAATACATATCCAAAGGTCAGGGCTGTGGTTTCTTGAATTCATCTTGTTTATCATAGCCCAAAAGGGGAAGGAGGAAAGGACCGCTCGTGAGTCGTGGCGTGAGGCCACAAGCAGAGTCTTCCTGGCCTGGGTGCTGCAGCTGATCAGGGTCTATGTCCATTGTCTGCACACCCAAGCCACGCGATATGATGATTGATCAGAGATTCCAACAATTAGTAATAAAAAGCTGAACTACTTTGCGACGATTCTTGAAAAGTGCCACGAGATATCGTGGATGCCTGAGACTCTGAAATGGTACATATTCCGGAAGGCGAATACCCATCTGAAGGATGTGGAGAGGAGGAACCCATTGCCCAATGCTAGACCGGGAAGGCAACAGGAGACAACATTGAACATGGCGACAGGAAAGCGAGTTCGTCGCAAACGAGAGCTCGTTGCCACAGTGTCCAACAGGAACCGTACGCAGAAGGCTGAAGTAAGTACGAAAGTTATGGATGGCTGTTGTTGCAGCCGAAATCAGAGGACTTGGTGTGGGCACTGGACAGGGCATTCTCGATTGGAATTGTACGAGCCTATTTTCGAGATTTGGAAAGAACCAGGAAGAATTGATCCAGATGGTTCGGAGCTGGCCATATTCCCTGTCACGGCAGGCGATGAAGCTCTACTGACTAGAAGGATAGATTAAGTAAGAAGGAGAAGAAGAATAGAATGAGAAGGAGAAGAAGGAAGGAGTAGAAGTGCTGCAGGTGTTGAGCCCAAGTACATACCCAGGTACCTACCTAGGCTGCTGCTCAGGACTCATTCATCAGTCTGTCAAATAGTCACAGGGCAGCCGCGGCCGGCCTCCAGATGATAGTGAATTAGTGATACTCACCGACCTGAAGAGCCAAGCGTGCCACAAGCGGCGATCGTGGACTTGATTGTCGACACTGGACAGTGCCAGAAATGCAGATGCTGAGGCGAACGGAAGGTGCGCCTCCGGCGGAGAGTCGCTGAAGGCAAGACGACAATAATCTCTTGCGAATACCGGTATGCAGTGCCAGAAATGCCGCGCTCCGCAGCGTCGTCGAAGGTAGTGGCACACTGGCAAGGCACACTGCACAGGGAGAGTACCTATTCTCTTGCGAATATCGGTATGTTCTTAATTTAGCCTTTCGTTGTCCAGATTCATCCAAAACTTTCTGCATATCATAATCAAGCGACCAATGTCACGACGGATATAATTTAGCAGAAAAACAGCAGCTGTGGGAGGATCCATAAGCCTCCGGTCGGCGACTCGGCGACTCGTCGGTATCGGGCCAAACACTCGCTTCGGAGTGTGTTTCCCGGCAGGTCATGATTCACACTTGCCAACACTTGCGAGTTGTAGCAATGAGCTCGATGGAACGTTGCTCTGCTGAAATCACACACCCAGTTACTGTCACCAAAAAATGACGATGGAAGGCGCTCCCTCGCCCCCCAAATTCCAGTCCGTTCTTGCGACGGTTTGTCTGCTCATCCAACTCAACAACACTTGGCCATCTTTTGACCAATGTTTCAAACCTCCTACTTCAGGGCTCTCGATGGCCTCGGGTGACTCCTCGAGTCCTCATATTCCCGGTATCTTTGATCTGATAGTCGCCTCGTCTTTTTATATCCCCTATGCCACTTCAGTCGTGTGTGTGCAATCCCTATTCGATCCAATCTATTATCTCGGGTCGCTATGCAGCCCGCTTTGCGATTTGCTTTTGGTGGATCTTGGGCACCAGTGACCACTTCAAGAACCAGACATCTATGAAGACCACCAGAGCCTGAGCCTCTCAACAACGATACGAGTCGTCGAGTAACGAGATAACTTATGAAGTCCTTGGACTCATGGGCTGGCCGTCAGAAGAGACGCATTGTGTGGAAAGTGAGTCAGCTGCCAAGGAAGCACTCTTCCAAGTTCCATCTTTGCCCTCCTTTGGCCCTTGACTCCTTGTGACACGCGGTACTGAGCGATCCGCTTCGAGAAACGTGACGCCGTCGCTTGAAAATTTCAAAAAAGCCAATCAAAGGCTACAGCCTCGTCTTCCAAAGCGCATCAAAAAATGAGCATACTTTGGAAGATTGGGAGTCCATATGCCTTCTCACTCAGCGCT
Source organism: Claviceps sp. LM454 group G7 (assembly GCA_018360575.1). Lineage (NCBI taxonomy): Eukaryota > Fungi > Ascomycota > Sordariomycetes > Hypocreales > Clavicipitaceae > Claviceps > Claviceps sp. LM454 group G7. The sequence continues at coordinate 3,007 of SRQL01000207.1, forward strand.
TTGGCAAGTTACATTCGCCATCCGGGTCGGATACCGTACCATCTCTACCTGTCACGACTCACCAATGACCATGCCTACAAAAATCAAGCACCCCACGAACATCGGGATTTTCGATTGCACCTCACATCCATCGTATAATTGAACCTTCACAAAGCTCACTCGTCTTGAGAAATTACCAATCATTGCTCCTTCAGCTTCTCCTTGCAGACGCTCCATTCTCCAGGCCCACGTCGCCCCCATTGTCTCCGGAGCCAGAAATTTCGGAGACAATCAAAGAACCGTCTCCTGAGTCTTCTGACTCTTCTCAAGCAGCCGAACCGATGGCAGCTGCCAGCAGAGCTGAAAGGACACAGGAGACGAGGATGAAGGCTGAAGCGTCGCAAGGAGAGCGGCTCAAGACCTTCAACGTAAAGTGAAGCTTCACGTGTCTGTCTCGAACGCGCGACGCACGAGAAGATTGTCAAAAGTTAAAACACGTCGTTTCCGCTCGTGAGTCGTAGGTGAAGCAGATAAAGAGTATTTCAACGCATATGTACTTATCGGGAGACGTCGCTGTGGAAGGAAGGGGAGAAGAGGAAAGGCGACGACATTCTACCAATAGCTATCAATTCCATCATGTGGCCGAAAAAGGGGTTGCGAGGCCCGTGATCTTGTAAGATCTGCAGTCACTCTATGTTAGCAGCCTCCATATGATTCAGTCTCATCGACACCAGAAAGTAGGAACCCAGAGTCTATTTCATATATTTGGTGGGACTGGTCGGTTATTTCATATCTTTGGTGGAACTAATCGGTTTCTCGTCCTTCTCGTCCTTTTTGGCGCTCAATTTCTTGGGTGGGAAGAAGAGCGCTCAAAGATGGTCTTGCTGGTTCCCAGAGCCAAAATTGAGCACCAAAAAGGACAAGACGGACGAGAAACCGATCAGTTCCACCAAAAACATGAAACAAACTCTAGGTTCGTACTTTCTGGTGTCGATGTCACGATGAGATTGAATCATATGGAGGCTACTAACATAGGGCGATTGCAGAACATTATAAGATAAGTTACTAGACCTTGATCGCGCTCAAATGGCTTAAAATAAAAACAGGGGTGGTTCACGCCTGAGTCCTGACTCGCCAATCCTAAAAGACGAGGTCTGTGAGTTGCGGCCAGACCTGGATGCACACTGGCAAGAACTGAATCGGCTCCGAGTAGGAAATCAAAATCGCTTTCTTGCGTCTGGTTAAGTTCGAATGGGCCACGCTCTGCGCAACTATTTTGGAGCAATGAACTGTGTGATATGAGTTTTAGTTTAGCACCTTTGATAGATAGCCAGGCTTTGAATATCGAAAGACCCTTCGGAGTCAGGACGGTCTCCAGATCAGTGTCCGCATCGTAGCCCTGCCGAGCATCAGGGCCGCCAGTGTGCCTTGCCGCTGACTCTTTCGTCGCGTGGGACCGCTGGGGTGCGCAAGAGTGAGGTCTCTGAGGGGAGTCAGGGGACTTCAGAGTGTGGCGAGTCGTACTTCGGCTCGACGAAAGAGGCCCCCTTCGTCGCGAGGTCTGGTGAAGGAGTGAGCATCCGCTCGCAAGGGCTGTCTGATAACAGTACGGGGGAGAAATACAGAGTGGTAGAGAACAACATTGAGACTGGGCCTTTCCTCCTCCCCGTCTTCTGTAATGACAACGCGTTTTGTACTGCCCAGTCGGATGGATAATGGTTGTGACAGCTATGCGGCGGTGCGCGAAAAGTTTGTGCAGCGGCTCGGATTGGAGGGCTTTGCGTTACCTAAGTACTCCACGACGTTTGGATACGGCAGTTGAAACCCAGCGACGAAGTCCGTCCTCGCCGAGGGCCCAACCATGGATCCGACATTTGGTCCAGTTCCAAGCCAATGTGGATGGATGGGCGTTCCCGTTGGTGGCCTACGTGATTCCTGGCCTCACTCGGGATTGCATCTTGGGGGCCCCTTGGCTTACCATGAATGAGATCGTGTTGCATGCGGCCGAACGTCGGCTGATGGTGGGTTCACGCAATCATCTGGTCGTCATTTGTGGATTTCATTCGGAAGGAGAAGGCGAATGCGCTGTTCCCCCATCGGGGTAAGGCAGATCACCACATTCGTCTCAAACGGAATTCGGCCGGAGCTGCCTTCGGCACCATTGTACAGCATGCCGCGAGACCAATTGCTGGAGATTCGGAAGTAGGTGATTGAGTTGATGGACAAGGGTTGGTTGGAAACGAGCATCTTCGTCCTTCGCTGCGGCTCCTGTTCTCTTGTTGAGGAAGGCGAACGGAGGCCGGCACTTCTGTGTGGATTATAGGGCCCTCAACGTCACGGCTCAGGACCGATATCCTTTGCCTCTCATCAAGCCTCGGAGACATTGCGGTCGTTGTCGTTGTCGAGGTGGTTCACGAAGCTGGACGTACGGGCGGCCTTTCACCGACTGCGTGTTGCAGCGGGCAACGAACACTTGACCGCATTTCGTACACGATTCAGGCGTCCTGAATGGCTGGTGTGTACATTCTGGTTGGCGGGCGCCCAACGGCCTTTCGGTCTGCCATCTCGTCCGGCGACGCGCTGAGCTGAGCGTCGAGGGCAAGCTGGATGTTGGGTTCGGGTTCTGATTGTTCGGAGAGCAGGAATTTGTCGAGTCACAGGTACGGTAGAGGCTCGTCGTCAGGGAAACCGCCAGAAAACAAGTCGTCTTTTGCTTGACGATATTGGTGGCGGTAGCCTCGCCTTCGGGCCCTTCGCTAAGCTTCTTGCTTGCTTGGCGGGCGGATGATCTGGTCTCGGTGTTCGCAGCTGAGCGTGAAGAGATGGTCAACCTCAAGCAGTAAATGTGACCACATCTCTCTCCTCTTCTTTCTTTCCCTCCTCTGACCCTAATCTATACTCTGCATTGCCTCTTGTTCGGTTGTTTCTTCGAGGAAAGGGTGGACATGTATGGGAAGTAAAAAAGCGCAGGGTCACTTGCCAGCTGGGCACATATCGTGACCAGCAATTTCAACAGAGATGTATACTTGTCATTGCAACGTTGGCAGAACATTCAGCAAGTGCGACAACGTGCACCATATCCATGCCTTAGATCTTCGAGCTAGAATGTTTATGGTTCTGTATGAACTCGACCACGCTAGAAAGGAACGTTCTAGCTCGAATTATAAGGTCCGGATATGGTGCACGTTGTGCCCTTGTTGAAAGCTCCGCCAACGACGCAATGACAATTATTCATTGCCTTTGGAAATTATGCCCCTTGGACAGCGACCTTTTGAAAGTCTTTGCAGGTGCGTCTGTGACGTTCGAAGCTCCTAGTGCAGGGGCAGCTTTTGATAGCCTATATCTCAGGAACGATGGGATTGCAGACAGGTAGGTGGCTTCTTCAAACAAGATTGGACGCTGCCGCGACAAACTGCCCTGGTGAGGAGTTCCAAAGCATGCTCGTGCTTCTTGATCGCGTCCGCACCCAACAGATCGATCGTCGTGGGCTCAGGCTCGAAGGCATCTAAGGCGGGTATGAAGAAATGATATGTTGAGAAACATGTGGACAGCCCGCACGAGAGACATGACGGGTGACGGGTGACGGATGGAATCGTGATCGCGGATGAGAATAATTAGGCAACACAGTGCAACAGCCAACGCGGCAAGGAGTAAACGTATGTTCGGCTGCTGTTATGTTATTTGCGGCGGTGGTGAGGCGAGGCGAGGCAAATGCACACGCAGTTCATCGGCCCATGACGAAGCCGGAACGTGTTCACACTTCCCCATATCCTAGCAACGCCACATGCTTGAAGCCAGAAACACGAACAACTTTATTGCCGCTTGCAGTCTCCTGTACTTCTGAGAGACAGAATTCGCAGAGGGGACAATTGTTTTGGACTTGAGCATGGGCTGAACTCGGCAAAATGTTTCATTCGCTCAATCTGGGGTCATGTGCGTTGATTCACTGATTCATGACCTTTTCGGTCGTGTCAATCGCTTCGTGTCGAATCGTGTCGTGTCAACTCGCTTCGTGCCAAATCGTTTCGTGCCAAATCGCTTCGTGTCGAAGTCGCTTCGTGTCAAAGTCGCTTCGTGTCAAAGTCGCTTCGTGTTGCTGGTCCGTGAATCAGCCTTCTGGCTACATACCTACCCTTATCGGATTAACTGGTGGGTCTGTCGGGTAACGGGTCAACTGCAGCTCCGTCTCCCTAGAATCTGTTTCCTTACCGTACAGCTGTTGTCACTTTGCATCGTGGATTCTGCTGTCCAAATGATTGCAGCTCCAGCTCTATCCAGCACTTACAGCCATGATTCATGATTCATGATACTGTAGTCTGTACGAGACGAACTGGGCGGCGGTCCGTATCGGTCGCGCATAGGTAGGTACCTCGCAGATCCTTCGCATCGTCACCAAAAAGTCAACAACGTCGCACGACGACCGGATCACACAACGCTGCAGCCGCCCAACGCTATTGCGATGGCTCGGATCCCTCGGCAGTACGGCCCCTTGTGCCGTCATCACCTCACCGGCGTCATTTCACGAAATGAGAAGCTACATATTAGCCAGTTTATTCCCTCTGATGCTGAGAAAGCCCGTCCTGTTCGGGAAACTTGTATGCTATCGGCGCCATATTTACCAATCTTTACCAACTCCCCAGTTTTCGGGATAGCTCTGCCCGCTGCTGAAGATTCGACTTCGACGGTTTCTACGGTTCAGACAGACTCAGCCGCTGGTCGGACTTCATGGGGTCGATGGAAAAGACGGAAGTTCTGCGACGTCAGATTATGTGTGACGGCGACGATTGCATAGGCATGTGCAGCAGTCTAGGTGCGTTGTTGGTATTTCAACAAACGCGGTTGGCGTAGAAGCAGCGTAAGTTAGGCTCTAGCTAATAACATGGTCACCCGCTTGGGTGAGAAATGTTTCGGTCTTCTCGCCACTTGCCTATAGGTACATATTTCTGCCCTTTTCCGTGTCTTATCGCCCACTCGCAGCACCAAGAAGAAGCGGTGCCGTGACTTTGTGGGCGTCCTTGAAGTCTCTGTGATCCACTGGCCGAGATGCTTGGTGGTGCCGCTTCGAACACTTCTTCGAACGGCTACCTTCCTGTTGGCGACACTCGCGGATCGTCTGCCTGTCGATATTCAAAGCGGTCCCTCACCTCCTTCACGTACCATCTCCGTAGGCTTTTGCGAACTCGTCGTCGACATATCGCAACTCAAACAACCCAAAGTCGACTGCTGTGTTTGGAACACACCGTGCCCAGTTTCTTCTCCTGTTATATGTCGCAGAAGGGTTGTCAACTTCGCCGTCTCTCACGGCCTCTTCTATTGGTGTCGCCCCTCATTATACATACACTCGCTGCAACCACACCTGTAACCAAGTTTTACGGAGAGTGCCACGCCAGAAATGCGAGGTGACTTTCGCTCTTAGTCTTGTTATCAAGTAGAAGCCACCGTCATCGCGAGTCCGCCAGAAGAAAACGTTCCGGTTCCGGATACAGCCCGTTCTTAAACCGGAGAGATAATCTTTCGGAGCCTTGTCATGGCTCACAACCCGTAGCATAGCCGCAGAAGAGGAGATAACAACTTCCTGAACTTCTTTATGCCCTTCGTACCCTTCGCGTAGACACTCAGGTGCCAGTCATATTTGCCACTGGCTGTCGCGGTGCATCCTCTTGCCGTTCCCCAACATGCGCGGCCTGAGCAGTCGTCACGTTCTCTCACTTCGACGCCAGACCATCCGCTGGTATCGACGAAGCCACTGTCATGCTTGCGGAATCTGGCCCTTCAAGGTCCAACATGGAGCCTAGTGGATGAGTCCGCCGCCTGTATGAATTTTCCCAGAACAAGACTTCTTGCAAACTGACTTTCCCACCCTCGCCTCGAATTTCTCCAGACTACCTATGTGGGCACCATGAAGTTTCATTGCCCGACTTAATTTCCCTCCATGGGGGGTGGATGTTCATTGTTGTGATACAATGCGACACGTTTTGTCATGAGCCAATAGACTCATCATGTTCAGCTCAAATTTTGTACTCTATCCTCATTCTGATCCTACGTACTCTACGCTGCCCACCCTAAATAAGATACTACAAGTTCTCTACAAACCACCTGCTCTATATATATATATATATACGCTGCGCACTTCCATACACACTCATCGAGCCATCGGTCAGAAGCTGCCTTCGCTGATCAAGAATGTCTCGTGGTCCACCCACCTCGCCAATTCCGCTCTTAGACGGCAGCAGAAACTTCGAGCCGATGAACCGATAGCAGTTCATCAGTCCTAAAAGCTTGTGGGAGTAGCGCTCGCCTCCTCTGGCCTGCCGTTCTCTTGTTCAATCCCGGGAATGATCATGGAATGAAGCTCTGGGCTCGCGAGTCTCAAATGGCTCATGATATATTTGTGGATGACCAACCGACTGTGGTCCAGCATTGTGACTGTCATGCTTCCACCACCTGATGCGACGGAATGCAGTGTTTTCCCCGCCTGCCCCCTCCGTCCGTCTCTTCTTGAGAATCAGTGTCGACGAATGATGGGAGCTGTCTCGTGATCATCTTCTATCGAGCTGCGATCCTCGTCGTTTTTCGTATGTAACTCACGATGATGTTCCTCACTGTCTATCTCTTTCAACAGAAATTGGCTTTCCGCGAGGACTCGCACGAGCCGGCCACTCGAGGGGACCTAAGCCTTCGACAGTAAAATGACCTCAGTGCAACACGCGGCAGACCGTCGAAAGGTTAGGCATATTCCGTACGCTGTGAAGCCTTGGCGAACTTTTTCGTGAGCGCTGGTGCTCGCGTGGTCGTCTCCAATCCTAGGTATAGAACCTGCCGCCCTCCCGACCTTTCCACTACATGCGGCTTTCGTGTACGGTGCACAAGGGGGGCCAATGTTTACGGGTTGAGATTGATGAATCCCCGATTGAAAGCACGATCAACAACTGAAGCTCTTTAACGAGTCCTAGAGATTTGAGCCCTTACTCTGCGCCTTGGTAAGCTTACTCTCTTAGCTAATCATGCAAAGAAATCAGAAAAAGCATAGTTTAGGCAGGGAATCATTTTCCAACCTGCTCCAAGCGAGCCAAGTGCGTTCACACGCGATTCGGTGATGTTTTCCCATCTCCGATCTTGACGAAACGTCCGGAGTGGGCTGAGTGTGTCTACACGTGTGGCATCGTACATGTAGGGCAAAGCTGTCCTCAGCCATACCTCAGCCTTCAGGACGAGTCCCAGCCACTTTTAGAAACAGTCTACAGACGACCTCAAGCTCGAAACCAGCACAGTGTGCCACTTTTGCGACTTTCTTTTCTCTTACGACTCGCCTTAGCATTGGGACTTGAGGTCAAGTCCCACGGGGTTGGCTGAGTAACTAGGTTAGCCGCGGGCTTCGTGTGGCCAGCCCTCCGGCCTGGCCTCCAGTCCTCCGGAGCCTGTGTATCACAAGGCATCCGATTTGTCAACGTTGTGCGAAACCTCGTCGTTTTCATGGCTAATTGCCCAGACGATGGTTCATCGGGACCCGGGAATGGTGCCTGCGGGGAGAATGGCGGCTGAGCTTGCGTTTGCCTATCCGGCACCTATTGCTGCGTTGACTCATATTCCCCCGTGCTTAATGTCGATAATGCAGTCTTTTCCTTCGTCTTCGCCATCGTCCCATCAAATACCGAGTCCAGGTCAGATGCATCCTCAAACGAGTGCCAATCCTCTTCTCCGCTTGCATCAGTGTCGGCCGAAACCTGCCTTCTATCGCTCGTAGAAACATTTCCAGATGCTACCGACATAGCATCTGCGTATGTTTCGCTTGTTGACTGTCCACTCAGGCTGCTCTCTTCGCACGCACCGCACCGCTCTAGCAGAAACCTTCCCAGCTCGTCTCGGAACGAGGCAGAACTCAGCTTTCTGTGCCACATCTTGTCCCTATCAACATTGTCTTTCATATGGTGGATAGCCATGTCAACCAGATGCCAAACGTCTGGGGGCTTTCTCTTCTCTAGTTGTGACCATTCCGGCCGGAACTCCGGTCCCATGTACCATCGGATTATGTCCAAGACACCGGCCCATTCTGCTTCTCGGAATCGATCTCGATAGCGCTCCGCGTTGTCTGTGTGTAGTCTCTGGGTGAGCTGGTCTTTTGCTGATGCACTTCTGAACATCTCTATGCGACCCCAAACAAACTCGAGCACCTCTTGCTGTATGATGATCGACGCAGCTTCGGCAATTGACTGGCCATGAGCCTCTCCGATGGACACCGTAATTCTGCCCTTAGCTTGCTGCAATTTTCTTTCGTCAATGTGCTGGAGCGCCGCAACCATTTCAACTCGTAGGCCCGGCTTTTCGTAATAATTTGGGGGAGTCCGCTTCCGGTGGCTGATCAGCCAGTCCACAACGTGATCTATCACCTCACTTAAGATCTTACCATCTAGTTCAGACAGGCCAAATTTACTATGCACGTCTGGAAAGGACAATTGTCCGCGTTGAACAACGTGCTCGTATACTTGCCAGTGAGATTCACGATCTAGCTTGACGAGAAGATTGGGACGGCGGCGATAGGACTGGTGGACCTTTTGAGAGCCCATGCCAGGGTAGAAGAACTCCCTGGTCTCCATCTCCGATCGGCCATGTCTTAGGAAGTCCGACATTTTCTTCCAGTCTTCAGGCGTGACGTAGCTCGCAGCATCACCGGGCAAGCTTGCCAGTGTGTCGAGAACCTGCCGAAACATTGAAAACCAGAACTGTGCGTCGTCAACACTGTTAGCATAGTTCTGTGTGCAATGAGAATCTCATGCCTGAACTCACGTCGTCGATCCTGCAAGACATCATAATACGCCACACACTGATTTTGAAGGTCGCTCTGCCGACCGCCGTCTTGCACCACGCTGTTATCATGGTCCTCCATTTGTCGTTCCCCCATAGAGCCACGAGCCGGGACATCGGGACAACACCTTCGCTGCTCAAGCCCAATGTGTCTACAATGTCTCTCGCGATTTCAGACCTTTTGCCCTGGAACTTCTCCGGCTTCTGCGACACCGCCGCCACGAGGTGGAGCCATATATCGCCGTTGCTGTCGGGCTGCGCGACGTCTTTGTTATTCACGCGAAGCTTTATGTTCTGTTCGAGGGATATGCTGTCTAGTTGTATTTCGGTTAACGAGTCGCAATTTCAAAGAATCTTCGGGGCTGTTCAGCCGAACTTACCCCTATCATAAAATTTGCATGGCCACCACAGCTCCTCCTCGCCCAGATCGGCCTCTCTCACGTATTCTTCCAGTGCGCGAATGCGGTGCTGTCCCGCAACGAGTTCTAGCTGTTTTCGGCCGTTCACGATCGGCCATATGGAGAAGTCCGGCATCCCCTCGGCCTGCTTTTTGCCATCTTGCAAGCCAAGCGCCTTCATCATTCGCTTCACTTCAGCACCCGTACAGAGCACTTTCAGATGATGCTGTTTAAGCTCGCGCTTCGGTCCACCAAGTTCCACGAAAGCCTTCAATAACTTTTGTATATGACGGGGGTTCAAATATCGGTTGGATCCTAGGCTCCAGGTGGTTGTGAGCAGCTTTGTTGGTATGCGAGCCGTGACAATGCTCTCCGTTTCCCTTCGGCCGTGCCCTGTGTCTTTCTTTTCGCGTCGAGACGCTGCCCTCTTCATCGTCCGAGGCTGACTCTCGACGTCGCTTTCTCGACTTCGCTTCGTATAAATCGTTTGCCGTTCGCATTGCCATGGTTATGTGATGTGCCTTGTAGAAATGTTCGGTTCGTGCGTTTCGTCATTGGTGGATTACTAGATACCCACTATGTACAGAGTGTCTCTATACCTAGGCACCTAGGTATTTAAGCACCTATGTAGATCGGGAATCTTCGAACTTGTGTGTGTGAGAGTCGCAGTCCGCTTCTTGGGGACAAGGTCACGAATTACAATCCTAAACTACCTACTCGTGGGTGTAACCTTTTGAAAAGGACACCCACTATATCTAACTACATGCCTATCTATATCTGTGCTTCTTAGTAGATTCCACGCTCCAAGCATACCATCTTCCTCTAGCTTCTGTTACTGGGAAGTTGCACTCCTCCCGTGCCTGGCTCCGATTTGATTGCTGAGCTAATTTCGCGTCCCCAAAGTTCTCCTTCTTGGCCAGCAGAGGCGTACACATTCATGTACTTGTTCTTCGCAGAGATCTTCTCGCTTCAAGAGCTAAGATCTTAACAAGACTACTTTGCCGGCTCGCGTTTCTTTCCAGCGTCTAAATTGATGAGCTCCTCCGCGTGGTTTTGAAAAGCTGCCTCCTCCACTACAAGGGTAGGTAATGCATAATAAGAGACCTCTCACTCTTTCAGAGGCATGTCGGCCGTCTGAGCCGAATCCTAGAAGGTCGAGAACTCTATTCTGGTCGTCTCAAGCTGGCGGAACTCTTGGTGAGCCACGTTTTGTTATTGTTGATGTAGACCAGGTCCAGTTTAGTAGGATGTCTGTATACGTGTTGTCCAGTCAGTACCAAGCTCTGCCAGCCTCGATACTGAAGGCTCTACCGACTTCCTTTTGCTCGAGCCTCACAAGAAAGAGAGGACTCCGGCACAGGAATACGCTTTATGTCACACGTTTTCATGATGACGAGAAAACTACAGCGAAATGAAGTTATGAACAATGCCATGGATGAGGTCACGCCGTTGATTAGATCAAATATCGACTTCGTCGAGAACTTCACCATTCACGCTGTAGTAGTAAGACTGATACCTTAGAGAGAGGCCTTGGCCTGTAATCGATTGGTCCACCCTGGTTTGCCGATCCCGAGTGCGATGGATGCGATTAGAATGATCTGCAACGCTGCTCTTCAGAATTTACTTGAGTCCACTGTACCCTGTTTCCTTTCGCAATTCTGTCGGCCACCATAGCGCTTCTTGTCTGCTCCGATGAGAAACCTTGCGATACTTGGAATCGCTCTCTTTCGTCGCCCTCTTCGACGGTCATCATCCGATCCACCGCCATCTCCATTTTCACTGCCAGTATCGCAATGCCCCTTCCTCTCTTTCTTGATCTTCATCTTCTTGGAGTTGCTGAAACGCAAGCGAGAAAAAGGCTTCGAAACTCCAAATAATTACCTAATAAAACAGGGTCAATTTTTATTATTTACTTTCAACATGGAACCCATGCCACATGGAAATGACGGAAACGGGTAGCGCCGGCTCGCCGGGAGAGGGATTGACTTTATCCAGAGAAACGGCGTCACAATCGTGTGCTGCGTCATGATGGAAGATACATAGGTATTGGCGCAGCGCGCTTCTCATCAATGAGGCAATGCCAGCCCGGATTCCTAGGTACCCAATAATCGGGAGCCGTGCAAGTTGTCTCCCATAGGTATGTATGTACATATATGTACGAAGTAAGTACGATTCGCATCGTTCGCAGCGAGTCATGCTGGATTGTTCTGTACAGGTATCTTCGACGGCCACACAGTGAAGAATAGCGGGAAAACGGCAAAACCGCCATTATTAGCCTAGGTACCATGTCTGGTAAGTTCATGGCAACAATGCCTGTATTGTCCCGGTGACCGCTGCTCCCTGTGATTATTAGCATGGAGTACTATTGGAGGTTGTTTCCATGGAGGCGGCAGGCCGGATTTGCGACACGCTCCTCAGGTACTTACATTGGCGAATTCTTCCCATCGGTTACCGGTACATACCAGGTACCTAGTATGTTAACACTTAATGTACTAAAGTTGCCCAGTGGACACATCCGTCAGGGTCATTATGTGGGACCATGCTAACTTTACGTCATTTCCGCGTGTTGTAACTTGTTTACCTTTAATTACCTAGCCGTGTGAACCAGCGTTCTGTGTGCAGTCCCTGCATCTGTTGTTGGTGATCGTAGGGGTGTGTACTTTAGGTGGCTTATAACTTATAACTCTTCTCTCCTCCGCTGCCTCCAGTAGGTAGCAAATTATACAACAAGCAGCTTGGCGCATATATTGAGAAGCAAATACCTACTCCGTACACTCACCCATTCCGAGTCCTTTCTTTGTTATTATCGCCGTCGCCGAAATATCGATTGTTCTCCAAACGCGCACTCTTCTTCGATACTGGCAATGCACTTCCTCGCTCCCCTACTGAGTATCGGCGGCCTGACGCTCGCGTCTGCCCTCGTTGCCCCCCACGATGCTAGGCCCGCCACCTCGTTATCAAAGGGTTTCAATCTTGTTGTCAACGTGACCGATCTCAGCCGCGACTTCTCGCCCTCCGTACATGGCAAATATCTCGACAGCATCCACATCGGTGCTGGAGACTCTCTGCTGGGCACGGGCGACGACAAGAAAAGCGCTCGAATTTTCTACGTCAATGGATCCGCTGTCGATTTCCACTTTGGCCTCACAACCGTCGTCTCTGACAGCGCCACTCCACCAGCACCCTTCTCCATTAGCCTCGCCCAGACCAACATCTCGAAGACTGAACGTACGGTTCATCTTAGCAGCAGCGCTGGGAACAAGGACGTCGGGATAACGCAACTTCCCGTGCCCTACTCATTTCTGTCCCCCGAGACCTATGCCATTTGCAACGAGAGTCTCCCCTACTACCACGGCGCTCACTTCCTCATTGTGAAACAGTTCCAACTCGGGCTGCAGACGCTCAAGGGCATTCCTGACAACTGTGTCCCCGTACGCCTGTTTCCGGAGTGCACTAAACTCAACGACCTGCCCAAAGATTCGTACTCCAGCCATGACTTTACTTACGAAACCTCGTGCTACGATCGTGTTGCGGACATCAACTGGACAAAATACCCTTCGTGGTGAGGTTCCATGTCTAGAGTCGGGCGTTAGACTTTGTCGCGACTTTTGACTATGTACGCAATTTCAAGGGCCTAGCTAGTAATAGCCCTATGCTCTCTGCAGGCGCATTGACGGGAATCGGGATGGGTATAGGGCAGGTCACATTGTTCGAGCACAGAATATAGAGAAATACCTTCAAAAGTCTTCCTTTGATAGCAGAAGCAAGACATCAATTAAGTCGGTCTAATTTGTGTGTGCACTGTAACGTTTCTTGCAATTAGCTCCAATCTACGTGAACTTAGAAGTCAGCAAGCAGCACACCAACAAACGCCATTAGTAGCCGCCTCAGTTCTCAAATACTCTGCATCTGCAGTACTGGTAGCATCACTGACGGTATTTGGTTGTGAGACTTAACTGGATACATCCTAGATAATTTCTCGATTTACTTCTATGAATCATGACATCACGCCATGAGATCCATCATCCTCTCATTTTATAAGCAGAGGCTGTCTCTTCACCTCATCGTGGTGCACAATTCAATATGCTTAGGCTAATGTTATACTGGCGGGTTCAAGAAAATGTGACGAACTTATCGTTCTGTCGAATTGAGTGGTGTTCCGCGTCGCTCCAGAATGTCATCGATCAGAATCCCGGCACATCCAAGTTTGATTGCCTTGACATTCTTATCAAGAGTGTCGGAAGAAATCCGCGAGGGTTGCGTATAAGCGTGAGGTGAACTGTCATGAACATCTGTCGTATTCATAGAAGCTATCTAGAAGAGAGAGAAAGAAAAGAGTGAACAGCTGGACCGCGTGGTGTTATACCACGAGGTGTGAGGCCACGTACAGTTGTCGGTGGCCACATCCGCATGTGCCGTTGGGGACAGCGATTCCAACAGCTAATTCCCTGCTTCTAGTATGTCCATATGGAGGTGTTTACTCAAGAACGAGTGGGCATACTCTCTACAGAGTACTCGACGCTGGAATGTGTGAATGTAATATGACTTTGAACCCTTGATCAGCACACGAAGTCAAGATTCTGACCAACCAGGCAATTTATTTGAACTCAACTGAAAAAAGCCCCTTGTGCGTTCCGACATTGTCTCATTAAGAATCGACCGTCAACGACTAGAGGGATCACAACTTTACTATGTCGCAACATCCACATTCAGCGGCCGTAATTGTAGCCTCAGTACCTACCCACCTACCTATGTGCTCTAGCCTCTGTGTCTTCTGTGAAGACATCGTGACTCGCGAGCGGCAAACGGCTTTTATGTACCCCGTACATACATGTGCACTTACTACCCCCATGTTTCTGACAAGGGGGTAAGCGAACAACAGCGCGTCCACCGGATCAGATCGCCATGGATCACCGTCACCTCGACGGACTTTTGTCTTTTTGCGCTTGCTTGTAGGATTTGGGTTCGATGATATTGAAGTCGGGAACTAGCATAATAGAGCTCAAAACCGCGAAGAGGAGGTTGCAGCCGTAGCGTTGTAAGGTATCGTCTCGATATTTACCGATCGAGTTGTCGTGGAGTGGTGTGTACGGAGTTGAGCCTGGAACTAAACTTTGCACGAAAGGGTCTTGAGACGACAGGTCATGGAAGGAACCATCGGGTCTAACGTCGATTTCTCGCCTGGACGGAGGCCGCAAGGCAGCAGGGATTGGCGGATGTCAAGGCAATGACTGTACCTCGGATGAGATGTCAATTTGTTCCCCGAGCTCAGACGCGAGAGGGATAGCCGGACATGACGGCGTGAGTCTCTTTAGCAAGGGTGTGAAGGCCCAATGTCAAGGGGTCTTTTGGCTGACGTGAAGGGCTCAACGGGGTCGCACTCCTGAGAATTGCAGTGCTGTTCATCAACATGACATTTGTGACCTAACAACCGCACCATCCTTTTTAAAGAGGAGATATATGCGACTTCCCCGATGTCCTAGAAGGCGACAGACAGATGCCTTTGCTACGCTCAATTTCTCACGCTGGCCAGTCTTCTTTGCATAGCACTTGCAGCCGAGCGTTCGAATGTGCGCGAGATCAGGTTTATCTCCATACCAACCCTCTAGCGAGTCTTATGATGTCGGCTATGGGGGCTTCTATTTTTGAGACGAGTAACTGACTCAGCAATAAACGGCCAACAAGAGAGAGAAGCCCTGTAGAGTCCAGGATTGCATGTCTTTCATAAGAGAGAGAAAGCCCTGAAGTGAAAGAACGCATGCAATCCTCCTCTCTCTTATTGGTCGTTTATTGCTGATTTGGTTGCTTATCTCAAAAATAGAAGCCCCCACAGCCGAATTTTGGTTCTTCGAGGCTCGTAATGCCTCTGTCTCTGCCTTATCTACCTCGAACGATCGGCGGCGTTGTTTGGCTTCGAAGAACAGCTGCTGAGCCAGGCCAATTGCGTCCAGCCGTGTGACTTGTACACAGCTGACTGTCACTGCAGCGAGTATGATGGCGAGGGAGAGAGAGGCGCGTTGCCATCACTGATGGACGGGAAAGGTCGAGGCACATCGGAATCGCTTCTCGAGCTCTGCTGCTTGGTCGGCTTCGGTGTCGAGAGGCAATGCGAAGAGCCTCAACGCGTGGCATGCGACGTCAAAAAATTGGCGAGGTTGGCGCTTATGTTAGGCCGATGAGTTCGGTGATGTTGAACATGTTTGTCTCTGTGCCTTCCCTAGGGAGTCGGGAGTCGGGATAATCCTTGATGAGCGGAATGGTGAAACAGTAAGAAAGTGGGTAGCGTTCACGACTTCACGAGTCGTCGTGCAGCGAATAAAAAAACTGGCCAACTAGTAACTTACTAGGTACTGTCCCAGTTTGTAGTACTGATACTCCATAGCAGGCGACACATTTGTACTGTGTACATGTACTCCGTACCTGTCTCCATACCTACGGTTAAACCCCGTTAAAACGATCCGTCACAAAACAATATCCTCACTTTAACGCTTTCAATGGCCATTGACATGTGCTAGAGACGATCATCCTTCCCTTGTTGGTGACCTGCAGACTGCTGATCATGCCGCCCGAACTTGGTCATGGAATGAAATGTCAGGCTTGCAGAATGATTGGGGGAAGACTTCGGTGGATGCTTTACCGATTGGATGCAGCGCATGAGTGCGCTGTCCATTGAAGTCATCTGCCAAGATGAGGCAGTGGTGATTGCGACTTCCGACTTTGTCCAGTCGTACCAGTGTCTAATTTGTAAGGCTCCTTCCTGTCGCTTAAGAATCCAGAGACCGCAATGAATGAACGCATATCTCTAGGGGAAACCTTTGCGCTGGATGGTCTTGTTATGTTATTGCGAACGAAATGATGTAGATTATCACCTCGTCATAGTCGCTTACCTTCACTTTATTTTTGGCGACTGTCGAGAATGCTTGGGCTCATGCCTCGACATTTTTACAATCTTACTTCGTCTTTGTCTGTTTTCTCTCCATCTTCTCGAAAAGTATTCATTCTACAGCTTCTATGATGCAGATTATACAACGCGTCGCCTTGGGCAGCATGTCCTTGGTTCATTTCTTTGGATCAACTCATGCTCAAGCAACCACGGTGAAGCCAGTGGCTTACCAGGTACAAAAACCTCCATTGGATACTGACTGGACCTACAGGCTTGGAACCAACCCTTGGCCTGAACATCCTAGACCTCAACTTCATCGAGAACATTGGCTAAATCTCAACGGCATCTGGACCTACGACAGAGCCGGGGTGGCCGGCAATCCGTTAGATCCCCCACAGGCGGAAACTCTCTCGCGCGAAGTCATGATCCCGTCCTGTATCGAAAGTGGTCTTTCTGGTATCCAAGATCTCGATTCCACGGCTATGTGGTTCGTGCGCCGCTTCAAGGTGCCAGATATTTGGAAGAAGCAGAACGTCCTGCTCCATTTTGAGGCTGTCGATTACGAAGCTACTGTGTTCATGAACAATGTCAGGGTTGGGCACAACGTCGGTGGCTACTTCAGGTTTACCGTCGACATAACTAGAAATGTTTTATGGGGGCAGGACAACAAATTGTAAGATTTTCCGATCTGAGATAAGTCATTGAACGCATGGGTAAATAGATGGACTAATAATAATAATACAACGTGCTTGCAAAGGTCCGTCTTTGTACGTGACCCGACAGATCTGGATATAATTCCACTCGGAAAACAGTCCCGAACTCCAAGTCATATATTCTATCGATCTTGCTCGGGTGTCTGGCAAACGGTTTGGCTGGAGAGCGTGCCTTCAAATCACATTACTCAATTGGACGTACATGCAGGAATGACTGGAGACGGTAATCAACCATGCCCTCCTATACTCACTTGGTTCACCAGACTACAACCGCTCATGCTCTATCACCTATAGTCACCGTGACCGTCCACTCATCATCAAAGCGAAGCGCCCAAGTCAAAGTTACGGTTGTCGATTTGAAAGGAGAGGTAGTGGCTGAGAAGTCTGGCCCATCTGATATGGAGATCGGATTCGTAGTTGCATCACCGCATTTGTGGTCTCCATCAACGCCGACACTGTACAACCTCACTGTGACAATGGGCGACGACGCAGTTCAAAGTTACACTGGGTTCCGCACGATGTCCACTGGAATCGTAGATGGGGTTCAGCGACCGCTGCTGAACGGCGACTTTGTGTTCCTAATTGGAACCTTGGATCAAGGGTACTGGCCAGATGGCTTGTATACTCCACCAAATCGTGAGGCGATGATTTACGATCTGAAGATGTTGAAGAGCCTCGGCTTCAACATGGTCCGCAAACATGTGCGTGGTACCCGCATCTTTGTCGATACTAACATGATAAATCTGACATTGGCGATGTTGAGTTTAGGTGAAAGTTGAACCCGATTTATTTTATCGAGCTTGCGATGAACTTGGCCTACTTGTCATTCAAGATATGCCTAGTCTTCACATTGATGGAGACAAACCACCAAACGCTCAACAAATGACTGAGTTCGAGCGACAACTAACAACTCTGATAAACGAACACAAAAGCTACACTTGCATAGGAATATGGGTATGTAGCACACTAGTCACAGGTGTTATTGGCAGTCTGATTCTGAACGTGGCTGGAGACCTGGAAGTTAATGCCAAGTAAAAGGTTATCTACAATGAGGGCTGGGGGCAATTCCGCGGAGCGCCATCTCCCGAGGAAAGGCTTACGCAAATTGTCCGCAAAATCGACCCGTCAAGACTCATAGATTCTGTGAGTGGTTGGCATGACCATGGATTTGGTGACTTTTCAGTAAGTCTCAAAGTCTGACGGCACAAATCGCACGCATTTATAAGCAGCATTAATGAAGTGAGGCAGGATAACCATCATTATCCCAATCCTCAGTGTGGTACACCCTTCAGTTCTCCACTGTCATCACCATATGATCCAACGAGAATTGGTTTTCAGGGAGAGTTTGGTGGTGTTGGCCATGTCGTTAAGATGGAGAAGTATGCCGATTAAGGACCCTCATGCTACAATCTTGCAATCACAGGTATTTTCTGACTGTTTTTTTTAGCCTGTGGAATGTTCACCAGGCCATCAATCAAATGAATCAAACGTATGAGATCAAAGCCGACTTGGAAACCTACAATTATCGTGCGAGCGTCCTGTTTCGAGAGTTGACGGAACAAATCGAGCGCTACGCTTGCAGTGGAGCCGTGTGGACTCAAACTACTGACGTTGAAGGCGAGGTGAACGGACTATACACGTACGATCGTCGTGTGCTCCGACCGAACGTTGATCAATGGAAAAGAGATATTGATGGCCTGTATAAAGCTGCTCAAAAGCGAGGGGGTTTCCGAGGGTAGCAATTCTGAGCACCTGACATGATAATACTGACGTGGCATCGTCTCTCAACAAAAGTTGCAGCTACTCTTGTCATGAAGAGGTACATGTGCAGAATCACATGGCTCCTTGCAGGATTATTACGAGCAGTATGAATATAAAATATTTTAATGAACTCGTGCAACAGAAGATTCAGCGCTGAATACCGTATTATCTCAGAAATAAGGCCATGACTGGGAACGCTTGTTTGTAGTGCTCGCTGCTGATATGTTGCGTAGTAGGCAGCCCGCTTGCCACCTTTCCGCTTGAGGCCGCCCGTCTATAAAAGATACATTCAGAACAGACCACCATCTCAGATCCTCAAACAACAGGTAGGCAACCTGCACAACCTGCGCAATCTGTAACCTACGCAACCTACGCAACCTAATTTTAACTTCCTTTTAATTATGACTTCTTTTTGTTTCCTTTTTTTCTTTCAAAGAGCGCTTCAGTAATGGAGGTTCAATTGAAAAGCGACGACATGGACCAATGATCTGGGGTTTGCAAGGGAAAAGATACAAACGCACAGTGGGCCAATCTATCTTAGCACGGTCATAGCTCACACATTGATTCGTCAGAAACGGGCGTCCCATTCATGGCCTTATTTCTGAGATAATACGGTATGTTTCGAGATCGAGAAACGAGGAGTTCAGCCGGGCGTCTGGTGCGGTTTTGCAATCCAAAAGAAACATAAAACTATGAAGTGCAGGGCGTGAATTGACATGTGTTTGTATGGTAGGTGTGTACCTATGTACCTACATGCGTTGAAGTGATCGGCTTGCCCGAATTATCGGTAACGTCGTATTGCCAGGGGCTTTCCGGCATTGGCACTGGGTGCAACTTGGCAAGGGCCTCCGGTTACGAAAGCGATTCGTGGAACGGACCTAAGGAGCCACTTTGAGGTCCGGCGGCAGAAGTGGTGGCAGCTGTTGCCTGCCACTTTGACCGCATCAGCGGCGCCACCGTCAAGTCTAAATTAGACTGGATCCATTAGTATCTGTTGCCACAATCCGAGCGGGCAGACTCATCAACAAATCGCATCTTCAGTATTGCAGGTACCGGCGCCATCCGACTACCGATGAGGGGGGGGGACCCCCACGCGATCAAGCTTGGGAAACTGGTGTCTCACGGATCTGAAGGCTATTGCCGAGGTTTGCGGCTTTCTGACAAGTGTGAAGATGTCCCCATAGTGTTTGGGGGATTGTTGAAGCCCGTACTATAACATCGTGCCCTCGCCTGACTTCATTACGGATGATGCATTTCCTCGTCTTTCTCACACAGCCAAAAGAAGGCAAGAGAAAAGAGACCGGAAGCCTCAATTGTCAGCGTTCAGCAGGGCTGTCATCTAATCATGACACATCGTAGTCAAGACGTCGACTTTGACGTCATTATCATCGGCGCCGGCCTTTCTGGCATTAATTTCGCATACAGACTGCAAGAGCGTAATCCCAGTCTTAGCTACTGCATTGTCGATGGTCGACACGAAATTGGCGGAACTTGGAGTCTCTTCAACTACCCAGGTGCGTTCTTGATGATCTAAAATGCGAGGGGGGGGGACTTCATCGATTCCTGCATTGTGCTAACTAAGAGGTTGTGTGCAATAGGGATTCGTTCTGATTCGGACCTGTTCACTTTCGGGTTTTCGTGGCGACCATGGGAGGAGCAGCAGCCGATTGCCCAGGGTGCGCGGATTCTGGAATACATCAAAGCTTCCGCAGCTCAAGAGGGCATTGACAAGAAGATCAAGTTCAACCATCGAGTCAATTCGGTAGATTGGTCATCAGAGTCCTCAACTTGGAAATTCGACATTACTGCCAACGCCTCAGACCCAGTTTCTCTGCAATCACGTTTTGTGTTTCTCGGCACAGGATATTACGATTACAACGAGCCGCTCAAGGCCCACATTCCCGGCATAGATGACTTCGAAGGGACCGTTATTCACCCTCAGTTCTGGCCAAAAGATCTGGATTATACCAATAAGGATGTCGTTATAATCGGTTCTGGGGCTACTGCTGTCACTTTGGTCCCTTCTATGGCCGACAAGGCTGCGCACACGACGATGCTGCAACGGTCCCCCACGTACATTTTAGCGCTTCCCGAGAGTGATCTACTAGATACGGCTTTTCGGTTCCTGTTGCCCGGTAGCTTGGCCAAGCAATTGATCCGTTTCAAATGGATCTTGTCAGGGTTTCTCCTCACAACATTTTCCAAATGGTTCCCACGACTCGCCCGCAGCATCATTCTGCGCTGGACCGCCCGGGAACTCCCAAAGGGTGTAAAAATGGATCCTCATTTTACTCCAAACTATAATCCTTGGGAACAACGCATGTGCCTATGTCCTGCGGGTGATTTCTTCAAAACTCTGCGAACTGGAAAAGCCAGCGTCGAGACAGGCGTTATAGAGAAAGTCACGGCAAAAACCATCAGACTCAAGTCCGGCCGAGAATTGCATCCCGACATTATAGTAACTGCTACGGGGCTCAAAGTGCATCTGGCTGGGGGGATCAAAGTTTCTGTTGACGGCCAAGCCATCAGTCTATCTGAGTGCTTCTTGTGGAAGGGATGCATGCTTGAGAATGTGCCCAATCTGTTCATGGCGATGGGTTATGTTGACGCCAGTTGGACGCTAGGTGCCGACGCCACCGCGCAACTTGTCTGTCGCATGTTGAACAGATTCACAAGTGGCGGGTTCAGTCAAATTGTGCCCCGGCTGACTGGTGATGAAAAGCAAAATATGACCGAGTTGCCCTTTATGAGCCTCAAGTCAACATATATACAAAAGGGGAAGAGCGTGTTTCCTAGGGTCGGTAATAGCAAACAGTGGCTTCCGAGATCATACTATTGGAAGGATATATACAACGCGCGGCGTGGTGATGTAGAAAGTGGGTTAGTATGGTCAAGGTAAACATTAAGCTGTCGACTCACAGGGGGTATATTGGCCGCGCGCATGCGTGCAGCGTGGCATATTTTATACGTATCGCTCTCATATGAGAGCGAAAGAGCTCATGAAGAATGAAACATATTTGAGATATCGCTTAGCTTTATTGTATAACACATTGACAGATAATTTGTAACTGTATTTGTAACGAACAAAATTGACACATTAGCAAGTTATCAATTGGTGAAAGTCTCATCTCAAGTTTGCTGCGGCGTCATGAGTGAGGGCAGATACGGAGAGAGAATGAAGAGATGACGTGCTACGAAACGGCAATTCCACGAATTCGCCCAAGATCTATGATAATGCATTTCCGAGCTGCATGGTCTATTCAACGGTGCCAATCCATCCATGAGATACGGAGACACTTCTCCATCTATAATTTCGCGCAAGTAGAAACACACGCGCGTACAGGACTATCTTTTCCAACAAAATTATGCACTCCCTTTCCAAACAGAAAGTTGAAATCGTACCATCGGATACAAGGGCGGTGGACTCAATCCGCCGTCTTGGAAGTCTTGGTCCTCAGCTTCATCAACGCATACACCAATGCATACGAGCTAAAGACGAAAAGAACCACAATGCCGGCATCGCGCCAACCTAAATAGTATTCACTCAGGTTCAGAGTTCTCAGATAGTCCTGGGCGTCGGTATAGGCACAAACACGACAGGACGACATATCCTCTGGGTTCAGAAGATTTGCAGTGCGGCCTGGCCCAGCGTTGAGATAGCGTTCCAAGTAGGCCGCGCAAGTTGTGCCTTTTGGAGGATCAAATGTCGCGAGTTCATTGGCTGCGCACGTCACTTTGCTGCCCCAGAGGTTGAATATCAGCAAACTTCCCATGAGATAATTGAATGGATTGAGGTAGTACATCCAATATCTCCAGAACGGTTGAATTTGCGAATATGGCACGAGAACGCCACAGAAGGAGACCAGAATGCCGATAAGAAGTGGGTTAACAAGAGCTGCGAAGACCTCGTTGGGTGCGTAGGCTGCAATGAATTGACCGATACCGGTGTAGAGGAATTCGTACATGAGCATCACGAAGAAAGTGGCACCGGCCCGATCTGAGCTGGTGTGGAAGCCAACAGTGTAGTACCAGCAGACAAAGTACAAGACAGCACCCATGATGAGGTATGGGATTTCCGAAACAATGAGGCCAGTTACGAACGCAACCCATGAATACATTTTGGATTTCTTCTCTCGCGCTTCAAAAATATCCCGACGGTGGATGAAGAGCGGCTGCAGCTGAGCTAAGACCCCCGGCGCAACAAATATGAAGTTGAAAATGGTGAAGAGCTTGAGCTGCAGGTCTCCAACGGAGTCGCCTACCATCCAGAAAGAGAATCCATTGAAGAGAGCGGAAAATATATGCAGCGTCAGCTTGTTGTTAACGTAGTCCGTGTTCCGATAAAGTGAGACGTTCATTCGATGCGTGACGGTCTTGACCTGCTCCCACATGGGAGTCGCAAACTCATGACCGTCATCTACAGTTGCCGGAGGAGCCGAAGCAGCGATTTCCACCATTCGATCCAATTCTGCAATCATTTTGTCGTATTCAGGCGAGGAACGCCACACTTCACTCCAGTTTTTGCCCTGGGATCGCACTCCAGAAACAACATCGATCATGTGCTCTGCTGGGTTGGCCTCTTCCGGACAAGGAGCGCCGTGGCGACAGAAGTAGTCTCGAATGATACATGCCTTGTCGCCAATGTCTCCAAAGTAGACTGTCTTGCCACCTTTGGCCAAAAGCAGCAGTCTGTCGAACTGAGCAAATAACTGAGCAGAAGGCTGGTGGATCGTGACAAGAATGGCCTGTCCAACAGCAGCCAGCTTCCTCAAAAAGCGAACAGTGTGGTAGGCCGATTGACCATCGAGACCCGAGGTAGGCTCGTCCAGGAAGAGAAGAATGCTCGGTTTGGCGACAAGTTCAACACCTATAGTCACCCGCTTGCGCTGTTCCACACTTAGCCCAGCGCCCACTTCGCCAATGAGCGTGTCGGATAGATCGTGGAGCTCAAGAAGATCAATGATTGTGTCGACATAGGCAAGTTTCTGTTGGCGGGGAGTGTCGCGGCTTTGTCTCAGAAGGGCGGAAAATTCCAATGCTTCGCGAACGGTGGCATAAGACTCATGAACATCTAATTGCTCACAATAGCCCGCTGACCTCTGGAATGACACTGGGAGAGGCCGGCCATCGACAAGTATAGAGCCGTGAATCGTCCCCTCAGTCTTTCTCTGCGCCAAAACATCTAGAAGTGTAGTTTTTCCCGCACCCGAAGAGCCCATGAGGGCCGTAAGACTGCCCGGTTTGACCCAGCCTTGAACGTCATCCAAGAGCAATCGATCGCCAGATGGTGTTTTGACTGTATAAGTCAAATTTCGCCATGTAAATACTGATGTGTTGCGAATGAGATCGGAAGGTGTCTCCGTTCCTGAGTGCGTTCCGTTGTTGTCAATACTCTCGGAGGAAGACGATGGATATGTGGCCTCTCCAGAGCCCCGTTGCTCTTCAACATCGTTATTCTTTGAGCATCGTCGTGCGTTGTAGGCTTGAGAAGTATCTCTGGGAATGGAGAGGCTGGGCCCGGCTTCGGATGATGACCGCCAACGAGACGTCATTACAATAGTAAGGGAGACAAAGAGGGCCCACCACGCCCAAACAATGCCAAAGTTGCGCCAAAGATGTGAGTGACTGTAAGAAAGTGATGCCAAATACGCGTCGCCGTCAACATATGGCTGACCCGGGACAGCACCACCGACACCCGCACACGCCTGGTGATCTTTATCAGAGAAGTCAGGGCCACTAGGGACCAGATTGTTGCCAACACAGGGAATTTGTTTTCCATGGAACTCGTTCGAAAGCAGGGCGTCGAATGCATATGCTAGTGGGTCCAACCAAAAAAGCCAAACGAACCAGGGGTGCATCTGAGGCTTTCGAATCATGTAACCATTGTACATAATGGAGGCTGTGAGTACCAATCCAGATAACTTTGAAGCTCCGTCAAAAGTGCGAAACGATGCTCCGATAAATCTGAATAGCGCAGTCATGCACTGCCGCAGTTGAATGAGTTAGTCCTAACGCATCGACGTCTGCTTCAGAAAGATATACAGGCGGGAAAAGTATTACTCACAAAAGTGGTCGCAACAAGGATAGCCACAAAAGTAAAGAAGATACTCGCATTCATGGTCAAGCCGACCATGAAGTAGAGAATGATGGAGAAGACCGAAATCTGCAGCAGAATAACGGGGATATCGGCAGCAATTTGCGCCAAACAGAAAGCTGCAGGATGAAAAAAGGCAAAACTCTTGTGTTTGACGAGTATCGGCCGACCACCGAAGCTGTCAGTCACCTCTGACATCGACATCAAGCTGTTGAAGAGGAGAGCAAAGAAGCAGGCGCCCGATTTGACGAAAAGCCCCGCCGAAGTCGAAGGTGCGTTATAAAAGAGCGATCCAGCTATCAGGGCTTGCATAATGGTCGCGACCTGTTTGATCATGAGTGTGGCTTTGTTACCCCAAATGATCTGATACTGGCGCACAACACAGGTTTTTACCTGTTGAAGAAAATTGACCGTGAGAGGACTAGTTTTCGAGACACCTTTCTGCTTATCCATCCGCACAGCTTTCTCGAAAAGTTCGGTTTTTTGCTTAGCATCTTGAGTAAACGGGTAGTCGTACTCGGCCTTCATGTTCTCATACGTCTCGGTTTGTTCATATTTTTCTCGTATGCTGGCTGCATCACGCGGAAAGCTCAGCTTCATTTCTTCCTGGATCCTACGCTCGGTCGGAACTGTTACTCCCGTAAGAAAATCCGCGACATTAGCGCCGTCATCGCAAATAAAACCCAACTGTTCCATAAATGGTCGTGCTTTTGACATTGGGCCGTAAAAGATTTGCTTGCCTTGGTCCAGAACAAGGACCTTGTCGAACAGCTTGTAAATACCGTTTCCAGCTTGGTACAGCGTCACAACAGATGCAAGTCCAAGAACGTCCGTCATTGCTCGGATTGCTTTGGCGTATTCGAGGGCGCTATAGTATCAATGGTCAGCGGCCTGTGAGGCATGTTTAAGTCTCATTGGCAAGTTTCAGTGCAAACACTTCAGGAGATCGGCAAGGGTACCTACTTGCTGGCGTCAAGGCCTCGAGTGGAATTGTCCCAGCAGAAAACGCTTCCGCGGGAGGCTAAGCATTCGATAATAGACACGCGCTTCCGCTCGCCACCAGAGACGCCTCGCATGAAGGCGTCTCCAACCTTGGTGTTGACGGTATGTTCAATGCCCATAGATCTTAGCAGGAACTCTTTCATTTGCACTCTTTGTTGCTCTGGGTCTGTGGTGCCATCCGAAAGGTGAAAAGTTTGTTTCAGACGAGTCGCGAAGTCCATCGTTTGTCCGACAGTAAGGGTTGGGAAAAAGACTTCTTCTTCCGTGTTCATGACAATTTGGCCCCTGTAGCACTTGGCATCTTCTGATTTCAAGCTTCCATAGAAGACATCTCCCGATACTTTTTCGTATCCCCTCCGTTTGTTTGTCAGCAAATTGAGCAATGTAGTGCAGCCGGAACCTGGCCGGCCTAAGACGAGGAGCATCTCGCCGGGTTTGACGCAACCATGCGAATTATCTAGGATAGTTTTGAGAGGGGGTTTTCGACGTGACTCTCCTGCAATTTTGGAGACGTTGAACTGTGACAGAACATTTTCGTGTATGACCGAGTGCGAGCTTCTAGCCTCAACCCGCAAACTTGTCCAGGTGACTCCAAGTTCACGACGCAAAAGACGTGAAGCTTGATCCCGTTCGTGAAATTCAGTTAGTTCAGATTTCATGGCCCATTCCATTCCTAAGTCATGGTCTTTACCCCCGATGTGATGGGCATGTTGCGCAAGGGTCGTCGGTTCATCTGATAGCATGATTCCAATCTGGCCGTGTTCGTGAGTGTAACAACAGATACAGTATCATATGGAAAGACATCTGAGGAAGCAGAATCGGACAAAACACATTAGGAACCGTTTTATAGTCATGATAATTATGGCAGCAAGCGCAAGCGTCGCAAAGTATCCTACACCCGGCGAAAAGGCCGACTTAGCGCGAAACAGGGGGGGCAATCTGTAAATGTCGGCATCCCGAGGCAGCCGAACACCGGAATGACTTCATGCAAACCGTACTCCGTATGTGAAAGTCCAGATTATTAACGATTTCAGTAAGGTCTTCGGAGGTGTGGGTTGCAGGGGCGTCGTCTCGTCCCTTCATCAACAGAGACGTTAGTCCTACCGCTTAGTAAGCCATTGTCGTGGCTCTGTCCTTGTAAGTTGTACCCCTGCATTTTGAAGAGAAGAGACTGCTTAAGTAAAATCAGTCTCGCGCTTTCGAAAGCTTTCAGAGGGCGCAGCTGCTTCAAAAAGGTCCATCGAGAAATGAAACGGCGCTGAGATGCGCTGAACTTCGCTACGTCTTCAGCTATCTCAAATGGCCCGTGCCCAGGGAGGAACACACAAGGAAAAACATTTCGTCGTCTATTCGCTCAACTTCTTGTTGAAAGCGCCCGAATTTGAAGCTCTGTCTGCGCAATCTGTGAACGTTGTCGCACTAGAAGAAAAGGAGTGGCCGAGCCATGTTGGTCCCTTGGATTCGGTCGACTTATAAGTTGATAGAACGGTGATAAGGGTCAAGTGTGCGGATTTACTGCTCGTGATTTTCACGCGCCAACATGGTCTGCCTCTTAGTCAGCGGATTAAAGCTACATATCTCTTGCAAAACGTCAGCCGGAACCAGGCAGGAGTCAGGACTCAGGAGCCAAAACAAACGCCTGATGTGAGCAATGAGCATTGACCGCATTGGAAGTCGAAAAAGACCTTGCCCATGTCGGTCGTACATGTGCGCTCTTCGGACAATTCATTCATAGCCTCATAGGTACATATGATACCAGCAATCACATCCCTGTTGTCCGGTTACGTAAGCGGGATTGCGTTATTAAACACGCTCCGGAAACCCCCCTTTGATGTTGGCATTTGGACTCCATTCCATCCATACATTCGCTACAACAAGCCTGATACCGCCATTTTCCACCCCCCTCTTCGTACGCGTTCGTTAGTCTTGTCAAGCCATGGGGAACAAACGAAGACCCGCCTGCGATTCGTGTCACAGACGCAAGGTTGGTTAAAGTGCGGCTTCTTTCCCTAAAGAGAACACGCTCTTGGACCTGCATTCTTCTTCTCCTAGTGGCCTTCTCGAAATCTCTCCATCAAGTGCCACGTGTGACGATCTCAAACAGTACAAGTACATCTGACTTCAGTGTGTCACCCTGGCAGATCCAATGCGATATATCCGAGACCGATGATCAATGCGACTGGTGTCTGCATCATAGCCTCGCCTGCACCTTTGACCGAGTTCGAGGAGGGAAGAAGAGAGTGTGAGTGTGTGTTGTTCAGATCCGCTTGGTATTGTGTAGCCACCATGGTGGGCATGGTAGGTACATAGCCGAGCTTGCGTGATCATGTTGGTCTGATCTCCATCCGTCCAAGCACTTACACATAAAAGTACACAGAAGTCGGTCCCCGTTAGTAACATCGCTGCGGCATTGCCTGCGCCACTTCAATCAAAATCTCGCCCCTCATCAGACCATCAACATTCTTCACCCCTAGCCCAATCAGCCCGCGGAAGTCTCAATGGCTCGTTGTCGCCGTATAGAGTGAATCCCGCATGTTCAGTGTGCCGATCAGAACAAGTGTCAGAAGTTTCGGGCTTCACACATAGAAGCCTTCAAGGTGCTCCTCTTGGGCAAATTTATTTCACAGGACAGCAGTTTGGTGCTGTTTGCCCAAGGAATGGCATTCCTCACTTGACGTCGTACTGTGAGCAATGGATATCCGAAAGAACGGGACAGAAGTCCAACTTTCGAGAACTCTTCTCTAAAAATGTTGACGAGCTAAACGACTTGATTCGGGTGCCAGAGCCGCATATGAACTCTGGTATTCCAACGCAATCAGTTGGATGCCCGCTTCTTCCCGAGAAATGCATCCTCGAGTCACTAGTCGCGGACTTTGTAGCGTCTGAGTTTAGTCTTGTCTTCCCTCTCATCAACCGCGTTTTGTTTGAGGAAACGGCCAGGCTGGCGTATAGTGAGGATGACGCAGAGCCATTGCTGGGGCGCTTGGCGGCTAGGGCTTGCGTGCTGGCTTTTGCCTCATTAACGAGCTACCACTTTCCTGCCAGCCCTGCTACAGCCGGAATCGATGGCGAAGTTTGCGCCAAGGCGGCGCAATTAATCATCGCGGATATTACTGAAGATGCAAGCATCACAACTTTACAGACTGTCCTCATCTTGGTGAGTTGCTTCCCACTGTGTAGTGTCTGAAATGCAATGCAAACATATTTGAGCACGTAGCGGTTCATTGTTACTAATGTTGCACTTGATGGCAGTTGCTTCATGACATCCTCTGCGGTCGCTTCCAGGCCTCAACCATGTATCATGCTCTCGCATGTAGGATAGTTTTTGCCCTTGGCGGACACAGGCTCACCGTGACGATGCCCAGGCATCGTGGCATGACGATACAGGAGCACGAGGATCGCCACCTTCGAATGCTCTTTTGGTTATGTTATGTCTTTGACAAAGACATTGCGCTCAGAACTTCTCAGCCACCGATAATCGCAGACCAATTTTGCGACCTTACACTACCTGACGGCTATGACGAATATCGATTTAAGTGCCGGATAAGAAGTCCTACAAGCGGACCGGTGCAGGATCCGTGGCTTCCCGGCGATTTGAGACTGAGCATGATCAAGTCCAAGACCTTGGAAACGCTTTACTCTTGCTCATCGTTGCGCATGTCCGATGCAGAGCTACTGAAAACCATTCGAGAATTAGATGAGGAACTCGAAAGCTGGCGAACGTCTATCCCCGAGGCATTCTCCCCATCCTTGTCAATTAGAAAGGACGTCAAGCTTGCACAAGATGCATCCATATCACAAAACATGCTTCTTATCGTGCTACATATGGACTATCACTATCTGCTGAATACTATACATTGCGCAAGTGGACGCTGCACTTACGGTGATCGCGACCCTAATCAAGCTTTTTCATTTGGAGTCCAATCTAGCTTTGAGATTTCTGTTGAAGCTAGCCGATCAACATTGATCTTTCTCAGTGCGACGGCCAGTAGGGTCGCTGGAGAAGCATTTTGGTATAGTCTTTCCACTTCCGAACGATGCGCATCGTGATGGCGACGGGGCCATCGAGTATCTTTTATTTACACGACAACTGACCCTCTTGCTGCTTGACAGGTTCTTCATCTTTTACCCTCTGTCGGCGTTGATGACACTATTCTTCAATATCCTGCAAAATCCAGGCCACTCTCTCGCAATCCACGACATGAATTTGTTAAGTAAGGCATCTCAAATCATTCGGAGTATGCCTATACGACGTGTTACATCTTATGAAACAGAATACCTGGGCAACATGGACAAGCTGGTTGCTGAGCTGAGTAGGTTAAGTCATTGTGCTATTGAAAGGCACCTGGCGGAGAATCTGCCTTGTTGACTGACTTTGTATTGATGTGATGGTGTGTACTTGCCGGTTGAGTTTGAGTTTGAGTTTGAGTTTGAGTGCGAGGAACGTTTTCCGACTCAAATTGCAAGCATCAAGCAATCTATGTCACATTTCTTCAAAGCTGCGGCTTCATCTCAGCTGGATTACAACGGCCTCAGCGCTCCAGGAATTCATTGTGTGTATTCGACGTAGTTCCAGCTGGCTTCAGGATCTCTGCATTCACGCTGACGAACGGGCGAACACAGAGCTCTCCAGATATGGGTTGGGGGTCAGATGCCTGGGTACCAAGGTTGCCTGTGATGCACATGATGGCGGTGCACTCAGTTGACTCCATGGTACCTGCCTGTGAATTTATTGCCGTCCTCGCATGACGTCCGGGAGGGATGGTGAACGGCAGCCTGCAACAGCTGGCCCATTCAGTCAG
The DNA here is from genome assembly GCA_018360575.1 of Claviceps sp. LM454 group G7. Classification (NCBI taxonomy): domain Eukaryota; kingdom Fungi; phylum Ascomycota; class Sordariomycetes; order Hypocreales; family Clavicipitaceae; genus Claviceps; species Claviceps sp. LM454 group G7. Next base: position 33,441 of record SRQL01000207.1, read on the forward strand.
TCCAGTGCGTGTACGGGGGAAATTCATGACAGCAATTCATGAAGGAATTGGAAACAGTATACTGTGTAACCACTGCTCGGCGTTGCTTAACTTGATACCCCAGTCTTTCCTGAGCGGACCGGTGAACGTGGTGGTAGAAAGGAGGATGCTGCCGACCAAACATGCCTCCGAGTTATTGTACTCCGAATTCTTTTCGGGCGAGATAGATATTATTCGGGAAATAAGAGACGTTGTCAAGACTCGACAGCGAGAGTATCCAGTACATAGAAGTCGTGACTTAGCATGTGATGGGTGGAGAGAACTCAAAAAGGTACAGTGGTGTACCTAGGTACATTACCACAGAATTGGTGTGCTCGAATCCAGATCTGAGATGGATCATGTCCGTGGTTTGGCACCAGCCAAGTCAGGTCGAAGCCATCGCAAGCCAAACAAGGATTTGGAAGTCCTAAACAGTATCAAGATTTCATTGGCAAAGATCAACACGCGTATAATGCTTCCACAACTGATGCATGGTTGACTCTGTTCCATCTATCCAAGAAGCCCAAGAAGCCCAAGAAGCTGGGCGAAACAAACCCCTATCCGCCCGAGACAAGTCTTACGCCTGTTCATATCAGAGGAAAACGCCAAATCTTCGCTGGATCAGGCCGCGCACAACCCTTCGAAACGCAGAAAAACAATACAAACTCTGCCATCAGTACCCGCCATATGCTCCTCACGCAGCTAGCCCACGCTACAAACGTTGCCAGTAGAATTGCTCGAGAGCATTTTCTTGTACTCGAGGGATCTGATCCTTCCTTTTGTTAGGGGCAAGCTTTCCGCCAAATCTACGCGTCTTCGGGCGTTTATGATGGGATTTCATGATCATTACTATAGAGCGCCAACGCAAATGGAAAATGTGATGGCCGGTAGCTGGTTGTACGGCGCGACGAAAAAAGGTCCACCGAGAACGAAAAATAGTGGGACAGGTGGCATGAATAGGTACCTAGGTAGGTACCTAGGTAGGTACAATTGGGGCCACTGTACCTGTTCCTAATATGTATGTACATACATCTACATATCATATTCTATCCTGGGCTCGTCTTGGAGTAGTAGCGTTTGGGCCTCCATCCATCCATCCATCCACCATCCAGAAAGTCCAAAACGCCGAGCAGAAATAAAAGAGGCTCCCGACCCGACATGAGCCCTGTGCCGGCTCATGCCAGGGGAGGATGCAAACGGTCTTCGCCCATCGTGGCCGCGTCGGCCGTGTGCATCCCTTCGAAACGCCAGAAAATAATACCATCTCTGCCATCGGTGCCCGCCGGATGCTCCTCACGCAGTCGATCCTCGCTACAAACGTTGCCCACAGAATTGCTGGAGAGCATCTTTTTGTACTCGAGGGATCTGGCCCTTCCTCGCGCGAGTCCTATGTTAGGGGTCAAACTTTCCGCGAAGTCTACGCGTCTTCGGGCGTTCATGATGGGATTTCATGATACCTGGGACCAGTGCTTCGGCATCCCAAGGAACGAAATCTATGAATTGATAAGGAAGGATGATTTAGAGCTCAAAGGCGACGAGAAGCTTCAGGTAAAGTCCATCATCACCTATGGCGCACACCTTGACAGAAGAACCATGGCGCGCTTGCTTTGTTGTCCGTATTCTGATATTCTTCTAGGCGGCTTTACTATCTATGCCCTGGGCAGACATTGATTTCATCCTCGAAGCACAGCAGGCTTGGGCAGACGAATATGCTGCAGATAGATGCTACCGACACCACGAAGACAAACATTGCCGACCATATCCATCGTGGGAGAAACCCTCCCATGCCGGCGACCCTTACCACGAACACGCCATCCAGCATGAAGAGAGTACGTGGAAGTTCAATGCTCGTGCTTGCTTCGAGGCCGACTACGAGCTCGCTCGCCAATATCCGCCCTCGCCGTCCTTCTTCATTGGGGGATGGACGTTGGTAGAACTGAATCCCAATGTATCCTTCCCCGTGGACGTCATCACCGGGCCCTGGGACGAGGAGAAGAAACGTCGTCTGTATTGGCTCTCTCGTGGAAGACACTGCCATGGCGGGGCGAGCTATAACTATAGCGAACATCCCTGGGAGGTGAGGCTTGCTTGTCTTAACGCTGCGGTGATCTCTGCCGAGAAACTGGACCCTCTCATATTAAACTGCCTGATCGGCCCCTGGCTCTTCGAAGACGTACCGAAAGACGCTAAGCGCGAACCGCTTGTCAACTTGTGCAATCGCATCGCAGGGGCAGGTGAGACGCCGGAGATGATGGACACTCTGCGATACATAGTCAGGCTGATGGATACCGATTGGGATTTCATGGAATATCACGTGTCAGAAGACGAATGGAACGCAAATATCATTTCTTCTGACGATGAGGAATCTGATGATGAGGAGTCGATTCCATCTGACGATGCGGAGTCCATCTCATCTGACGGTGAGGAGTTCATTTCACCTGACAATGAAGAGTGAAGAAGCAAAACGAGGGTTTAGTTGCTTAAAGAACCCATGCCGTTTACGGCAGTGAAAGCACGCAACATTAAGCATGAGCATCGGAAGTAGCTCTTCAACCAGCCACTACTTCTTGGGGGTGCTAGAACCACCGGAGGCCCGCCCCATTTGATATGTCACGCGCTTTGGCTCACCATTCCAAGGCGTTGACAGATCTATGGTCTGGCGACTAGCCCAGGATGTGGCTGTGGTCCGCCAGCGGTACACAGAGCCGATGTTGCGATATTCTGCTGGCCGGATGAGCCGAGCGGCCAAAGAAACGCAAACGAGCATGTCGACGATCTGTCGAGGCATTCCATAAATCCCGGTCGGCGGTCAGTTCAACAAATCGCGCAGCCTCAAAAACCCTAGGCCAGCCAAGCTGGCAGGACCCCATTATTTCAGGACCTGCTATCATTTTGAACGAAGAGATTGACCGCCTCATGTCGCCACCAATTGCTCTTCCTCGACCGATTAACCTAGTCTTGGAGGAGGACCAGGTCGGCATTGGAGTTGGAACTTGGAAGTTCGACAAGGCTCTCCTGGGGCCTGAAATAGGATGATGTGTGAAACTGCTAGTGTCAACCTCCGATCCACGCCTGAGGTCGTGAGTCACCCACGATACTGACAAGCGAGAGATGAAAGGCCTTTCTTTCAGTTTCAATCGTTGGATCCACATGTCAAATAGCCCTCTACAAAGCGCGGAGGGCGGTGATCCTGTCGTTACAAACTATTGTACTCAACAAGCTCACGGGGATAAATGAGTGCGTGGCGTTGAATATTCGATAGGTCGTGATAAGTTTTGAACAATACTTCCCTGTAAGTTCGTAAGGCAACTCCCAGGTTTGATCTTGTTATTCATCAACCCGGATCACACCGTCACCCGAGAGTCAAGATTATCTCGACATTTTCTACTTGGCATTGGGCCAATTGAGCCGTCTACGTAACACTGCAAGTTGAATGGCCAAAGCCACGAACAGATTGAGCTGCGGATTGTATGATATATCATTGTAATGTTGAGAGATCAGAAATTTAATTTTCGTACTCGTGAGCCACAGGCGCGAAGAAAAATCCTTTCGATTTGAGAGGGTGCGAACTGATCAGTATTACTTAAGAATTAACTTTTCCATGGCCGAGAGATTGATGGACGACGAAAAAAGTTTGGGTGATCTTCATATCGTCGTCCGACAGTTAATACTAACGATGTAACATGTCAGGTTTACATAATTTTAACGTTCACGAGGCAGTGAAACTCGAAATTGTTTCCACTCTCTGTAGTAAGGAACGAACATAATTATATATAAGACGATATATTTATCAATTAAAATACTGATCTAAGACAGTATGACATATCTCAAGCACATGCGATTCGATGTGGTAAGTTCAAATGTTGAACTAAACTAGTTGCCGTTCAGCGTGCCGTGGAGAGCTTCCGTGGCTCGAACATCCTTCCGCAAGTTCTTGTCCTTGACAGTAGGACATCCTGCATACTCGTCAATCTTTCGTGGTGTCGAGTTGGCAGGCATCTTGCCATGGCTGGTCGTGTATTCATCCAAAGTAGTAGGAGGCAAGGTGGTCGTCTCGTGATGGATAGCAGCGTTGTGATGAGTTTCGTGAACAGGCACTGTCGTGTGAACAACCTCTGGCTGTATAGTCTCTTTCTGGACCACCGGCTGGACGTGGTGATGGACGTGATGGTGGGTGCGCTCCCCGGCGATGGTGGGTGTTGCTGAAGCGGTATGCTTGGTTTCGTGCATGGTAGACGTATTCTTGAATTTGGAGGCATCTTGTGCCAAGGCCGCATCAACGTCTGCCTTGTTGCCGTGCTCAACAGACTTGTGCTGAGTGGGAAGAGCATTGTGAGAATGCTTTTCAGGTCTATAGTTTATCGATCAGTATGTGCATAATACAACGGCCAAAACAGTTGGAATGGCTTACAGGACTTCTTGATCCTTGAGAGGCTGCACAATGGTCTGGTGGTGATCCTGATGAACCTCCTTGTCGACAGCGGTCGTAACCTCTTCGTGCTGGGTAGGCTTGACGTGCTCGTCCACAACGGCTTTCCGGACCTCTTGGTCTACCGTTGTCTTGTGCTTGCCATCGTGTGAGAGGAAGCTAGAAACTGCTTGCTTGGCCTTCTCCATTTTGATAAAAGTTTGTCGATGATTTTAATATGATAAAGTAAGAGAAGGTTTGGAGGACTTGTTGGAATGATTTGTGATGTTCGAATAATATTTTATCAACAGGAATTGTATACCATATATATACCAAGTGAGCATTGATAGACTTCTACATATATTGCGCTCAGTGGCTTCAATGTCAGGCGTAATAAGCATCATTGAGAGGCCGAGATTTAAACTACGTCACATATATCATCAGTTAGGTCTTGTTACGTGACATCACTACCTGAGCTGAAGCCATTCGAACGCCCTTCTTCGGGACTGAATCGTTCAGACCAGGAATGCAAACAGATAACGCCGCCTACGCACCGATATGAAGAGTCAAATCGGATACAGTGCCTACACCAGCCAAGTAAAGCGTCCATTTTAACACGGTTCGGCCGTCAGCCATCCACGCGATCGGAACACTAGCGGAGGGCTATACCCACATCAAGACCGTTGACCCGTTCATGACATCCACGATGCCGAGAAGAATCGCGATGTCATCCGGGGTCAAAACTCGGTTTGTCGGCACTCGAACTGCGCGTCATGGATTAGGGCCAGTGGCACATTTGAGTTGTGGGCTTTTGCCATTTGAATGAACGGTCCACTCGTGACTCTTAACTCGGCTTGTGAACTAACCGATGTTATGCTTAGGTATTACTATACGCAGCATCTACATGGTTACTTGGAACTTGGAAGTAAACGAGACTAGATTGACGATGTGAATTAGGTATGAGATTCAAAACAAGAAATAGAAAAATGGCACATTCACACGCAGCAAATGACGGGACATGTGGAAAAGTGGCTTGCTGCCGGAGTCGAGACCTGGCGAAAGGAAAGGTGTGTTGTGTGTGTGTGAAAGAAAATGAGAGCATTTCCGTTTGCAGCATTCCAGTCGGCTCACCGTTCAGCACCCAGGTTCGGCACTTGTGATTTGCGCCCAGTCATACCTCATTCATGAACATAGACTTAATAAAATTGTTTACTGCCATAATAAAGACGCACAACAAATCTTTACAAGATATGAATCGCAATCGAAGTTTTTCCTTGGCCGACATGTTCAAGTGGTTTTGGGGCCGACTGCGACAATGGGTACAGCGCGTTTTGGGAAACGGCAAGGCAAAGGCTGACAATGCGACAAGCCACTTTGACCAAGAAAAAGCTTTGAGCACAGGAGATACAGTTCCTCATGGAGGCACACCGGGAACGACGCAGGCGAACAATTTGTCCGACGGCCATCCACCATCATCACCATCACCAAACGAAGCACGCGCGGCGGAGCAACGAGCACCATCAGCAGGAGAAAAAGAGATTTCAGAAAAGATGCCCATAGGTGATCGGCAGCTGCCTTCGGAATCCGAGCAGAGCAACACTCAGTTTGGAGATGATGCTGATGAGGGAATTCCTGATGGGCAATTACATGCAGAGTCCAAGCAGAAAAACGCTCAGAATCAAGACGACCGCGGAGGACAAGGAATTGATCATGAGCAATTGCTTTCCAAGCAGAAAAACGTTCCGTCTGGAGACCGCCGCGATGAAGCACTCGATGATGGAAACGACGCGACCGACATACAACATCTTCCTGAGGAGCCCTCAACGGTCGACTACACGACGCATGAACGAGAGCCTGTTGTCGAGGAGAACGTCACGAGGCATGTTCACACAGTGTATGAGCTCGAGAGAACTCGCTCGACGCATGTGCATGAGCACTTCTACCACATTCAGCCTGTGATTGATACGTCCGACGCGAAAGAAGACGATGTTGCCCGGGGTTGACGACTTGGAATGCCACGAAAGGAATATGAAGGGCAAGGAGATAGGAATGGATATCTGTGAACGTCTGATGGAGCGAAGTGCCACACGATATGTAATTAATACTCTTTTTGATGCTGAGGCTCGTACAGCCAAAAGGAAAGCGGGATGAAGTCTCGCTGGGAAAGATGAAATCTTGGTGGAAACATTTGATCAAGGTAGCATGCTTTTCTCGTGATGCCAGATGAAATGGTGCATGTAGAGCAGATTGTAGCATTATGATACATACCTGTAACCTACCTACATGATTCCACGCTTTGGGGATGCGCTTGGTCGTGCAGAATAAACGGGCTCATCGATGATCATTGATGACAGACTTTGTTGACAGGAGATCACGGTACACAGGCGGCAACGAGGCCTGGCGCGTCAGGCTGTGCGACGGAACGCCTGCAGCTGCTCAGGACTCAGAAGTTCCGAGTTACATATTAGGCTACAGCCAATCGTCAGCTATCGTCAACCCCCGCCTTATTATTGAGGGAAACTTGGCAAGTTGAACGGCAACAGACAGAATAGCGCCAGAAATCCCAAGATGGCGCGGCGGCCCCGAGCCCCGGGACATGGGTAGGCTGATGACGAGCCGAGACAAGTGCAGTGCTATGTAGGTACATATGTACATATCCCGGATTCCCGATTCCCAAGTTCCAACAGTCGAACCCCGTTTTAACGAACGCCACATTAGCGATATCCGCACCTAGCCGAACTTTTCTGCCCTCATTTTGTAAAACCCCTAACCTAACAACTAACGAAGAAACCCGCTTACTCGTGGGTGAAACGTTTGAAAAAAGTAGAGGTAACCCATAGATATCCACGAGTAGGTATATGATATAGAACAAATTTCGCACAAAAAAATGGGCGAATTTGTTAATTCGGGGTCAGCGTAACCAAAAATTTTCCCGTCCTACCATTCAATTTCTCATAGCTACTCATCGTCCATTCAATTCCTCATCGCTCCTCATCGCTCTCCCCATCGCTCCAATGGCTCCTACGACTCCCAAATCTCCTGTTAAAAAGAGCAAAAGGATACGAATCACCAACGGCCAACGACTGGCCCTTCGAAAATATCACAAGCAATTCCCTCATAAGAAGCAGACCCAGCTCGCTGAATGGTTTCGAGAGCAGTTCAACAACCGCCCCTCTCCTGGCACAATATCCGAGTCCTTGTCCGACAAATACAAACATTTAGAAGATCTGACCAAACCATTGCATGAGTCGGCCACACGAGTATTAAGAGGACAATGGCCAGAGCTAGAGTTGGCGCTGTACGATTGGGTTCAGCGCTTTGAAACAGACGTCGGCATTTCGGGTGATTCCATCATCTGGGCAGCCGAACAAATATGGCCGAAGCTGGATGTCTACGAAGGCATACCGTGCCCGAAGTTCACCAGCGGATGGCTGACTCGGTTCAAAACCCGATTCAACATCAAGCAGCGTACGAGACATGGAGAATCTGGCTCCGTAGACGATGCTGCTGCTGCGGAGCGAATGGAGGCCATTCGGTCCAAGGTTTCTCTCTATGACCCAGCTGATGTCTATAATTGTGATGAGACCGGTCTTTTTTGGAA
>SRQL01000208.1:0-41460 GCA_018360575.1 Claviceps sp. LM454 group G7
GGTTCTTTGCCATATCTGCATATCGGATTGTCTCGGTGCTATCAGTGCCTAGGATTGCCACGTAGCTGCGAACGACTCTTTGCGCGAATACCCGTGCCCTCGCCAAGTCACCGTGCACCATGGCCATTTGAACTGCATATTGATAGGAATATGGATGACCATAGTCTTCTTGGTATAGCTCGTCATAGAGTCGAGTTTGAGCATCCACGTAGCCGAGAGCCTGGAGAGGGGATTTCGCGAAGCTCGACAAGCAGAGTTCTCCCAAACGGACAATTTGGGCGATTTTCCGGTCGCGTTCCTGACTCTGCTCGTCCGGCAAAGAGCAGAGGCTGCACCTACACGTAAAGTGATACACGTTTTTGAGAGTCCTCTGCCGGCTCTCACGATTTTTGAGAATAAGAACATAAGGGATTGTTATTTCTTCGCCTGCATTGATATCTCTGACGGCATGCACCGTGTTTCGCGCAATATTGGTGTTCCAATCATACATGGCGTTACCTTTGCAGTCGTGGTTGCTGCGACACGCTTCCAGGAAAATGGCCCTGTCTGCGGGGGTCCCTCCAGCAGGCAGACTGTTTGTCTCAAATATGCCGACATATTGTTCATCAATATCGTTGAACGGGTGGATGTTATGCATGGATAGGAAAGCTTGTCGTTGCTCATTGCTTAATGAGGCCACTTGCTGGCATATTAATCCATACCGCTTTTCGAGATCCATCACGTTTGGTATTGTAAACAAAGCTTGCTCGCAAAGAATCCGCGTGCCTCGAGGGATGTGTCGGGTCGCAACGAGACCCTTGGCTTTGCCTGGGATATCCTGAAGGGCGTAGTAGGGCTGTCGCTTGCCGGACTGCTCATTGTTGGCGTTTCCTGTGGTGTTTTTCGTAATGTTGATGTTTTCTGGACAGAAAAGGATTTCTATGAAGGAGGAAGAGAAGTTCGATCTGGAATTCTATTGGAAGTGAATTTTGTTTCATGCAACGCTGATGTGCAGTGGGGAGCTCATCATGTAGCACAAACGGGCGTGATTCACACGTGCACCTTTTTACCTGATTCTTCACGCACCTTAAGGTCTCTTGTGCTTTATCTTGCATCGCTATTTCGCGAATAGAATTATTAAGCGACGATTTTCCTGCCATTCTTCGCCTGCATCAGTATTTTTGATGGCATGCACCTCATTTCGGTTATGTTCGTTACGGCAACCATTCATAGCCCTGTTCTCGAAGATGCATCATGCCCAGTAGTAACCAAGCATTACCTACGTGTGCACGATGCATCAAATCTCACCAGCCAATATATTAACAGCGGTCATCTGGTACGATTCGTAGGCGGCCCTCGGCCCCTCGCATTACGTTCTTTTTGAATATCTTTGGAGAGAACGCGAGTCACAGAGCACCGAGCGGCGAGGCCGATGACACGAGGACAACATGATGAATCGACAACATAATTCTCAATAGGAACCATTGGCGACCTTGAGAGGAAAACGAAAAAAATCCTGTACTTCGTCCCATTTGATGAGGAACAAGCTCCGCAAATCGGGGTCGCTCAGAAATTTGCAATCGTCTTTGTGGGCTTTCGTGGTCCACCCAGCCCTTTGACACGTCTTTTACAGAAACACCTGTTAGCAAGGAATCACAGGCAGCAAGCTCAAAACAACACTAGGAAGGTCATGGGTGAAGTAGGAGGAGAAGGATCCGGTGGCCTTCGTACACCCGACAATCATACCTTATTGCAATACCAGAATGACAAGCACATGCTGCATGATTTCATCGAGGCTTCTGGGGCAATAGTGCCACATTCATGACACGTTCTTGTGTTGTTGTCCCGCCGCGTCGAAAACCGGCGAACCTGGTCATTCAATACAAGCATCTTGTCAAGTGAAAGCGGGAAAGTCTGTTCACAAGCAATTTGCGTTCAAGAATCAGCAAATGATGACACAGATGTTCGTCCCTGAATGAAAAAGGCAACGCAAAAAAAGAAAAACAAAAAACAATGCTGTGGACAAAATTACCTTGATCATGCGTGGATCTTCATGACGGATACCAGGAGGTCCGAATTTGAAGTCGTATCGTGATGCGTCGAGGACGGCGACTGTGTACCCCGCCTGAAATCCAATTTCTCTAAATTCACGTCCTTTGTCTTTGGTGTAGAAGTGGATCGTAGTCTTTCTGTTGTGAACATCCTTGATCTCCAAATCTAGAGGATCATGGCAGGTCATTGCGACAATCTCACCTAAGAAGCACGAATGCCGCGCCGTGGAGGAGCCACCTGACATACCTGCGTCAATGCCGTTCTTGAATGGAAGATCAACAAACCCAAAGAAGTTCGAGTGGCTCGACGGGCTTGATTGGCGCATTGGTTGTGCTAGGCTTTGTGGCTTCGGTCTTCTCCAAAGCCAGTCATCGAAGTCATCGGGCTCAAGTCCATGCGGTACTTCTTCGACAGCAGTCTTCAAATTCATGGAGACACCATACAGCCGGTAACTCGAAGGGTCTCGCGCCAGTGCTACATACTCGTCTGTTTGTGGGCTATCATTCCCGAGAAGTACCTTCCAGAGGGATGCGACCTTTTGCGCTAATACGCGACCTCTTGCCAGGTCTCCATGCGCGATTAGGATAGTCAAAGCTTCTTCAAGGGTCTGCGCGTAACGACAGTCTTCTCGTCCTAGCTCGGTATAGCGACGTGCTTGGTTTTGAAGATGGCCCAGTATGATGAGCGGGGATTCGATAGATTGCAACATGCAAATTTTCAGCAGTTCATCTGTGCGGACAATTTGTTCGAGTTTCCGATCGCGTTCTTGACTCTGCTCGTCCGGCAAAGAGCAGACACGACACGAGCATGTAAAGTCGAATTTTTCTTTGAGGTTGCTTCGCCGGGTTTCCCGATCTTCAAGAGGCGACATATAACATAAAGTTATTTCTTCGCCGTCTTCAATGTCTCTTATGGCGTGTACCGTGTGCCTTTCAATGTTTTTATTCCAGTCATGTGTAGCGTTATTCTCGCAGTCGTGGTTGATGCGACACGCTTCTAGAAAAATGGCTGCTTCGTCCGGGAACTCTTCAGTAGGAAGAGCGTTTGTCCGAAAGATGCCTAGATACTGTTCTGCAGTATCGTTGAACGAGTGGGCATTATGCATAGATAGGAAAGCATGTCGCTGATCTTTGCTTAAAGAGTCCGTTTGCTGGCATATCAATCTTCGTTGCTCCTCCAGAGTCTTATCAATTAGCATTATAATCATGGGCTTTTCAGAGAGAATCCGCGTGCCTCGAGGGATATTTCGGGTCGCAACGAGGCCCTTGCCTTTATCTGGGACGTCCTTCAGGGCGTACCAAGCTTGCTCCGCCGGAAGTTCCATTGTTGGCTTGCGCTGCGACTCTTTTAGGGACGTTTTGTGAACAATCGCTGTTTTCTATGAAGTAAGAAGAGACTTCAAGACTGGATGATGGATCATTGCTGGACGCGACATGCTTCTAACGTAAAAGCATGACGTCAGGTTACACCTGCCATTTCCTGGCAGCTGTCAACTCCCATTACAAACGACGTCCGTTTGCTTTGCTTCCGCTGTGTTTCTCGTACTACCAGACCATTTTGCCGTTTGCTCGCGCCAACTTGCCAAGAGTCGCGACAACGTGCGATGCGATTGATCTGCTAGGCTGGAGTTGGGATGAACAGTGGAAGCTACGCTCGTCGCTGGGAGCGGCTTGACCACTGCGGCCTTGACTCTTACTAGCCCCAGAGAATCAAGCCGACGAAGCTCATCGGGTTGATTGTTATGATGCTTAATGTAGTCTTTGCTCTTCAGTCAGATCAATACATCGTATCTGGATCAGTACCCCAGCACAAGTGTCGAGGTTTGCACATAATGATGTAGTCTATGTCAGGAGACATAAGAAGGCGTCGAGTTCGAAAGGGGCTGGCCCATTCACGCGGTGCAGTTTCCTTTGATCATATTCGCTTCGTCATCAATCCCAACATTTCAGTCAATCGCAGACGTTGTTGTGATGTGGGTTACGTGGGTGTACTTTTCAAAAGGTTTCGGAATTGCACGGCGGGGAATCGCACGTGACGAGCTGCGATCCCAGGATACCTCGACGGCTCGTGCATCACTCTTGGATAGACAAGATGAAAAAAGACTGCAAGACAACCCTACGATATCGTGTGATCGATCCTTGCATGTATTTTTTCTTCTATTCTCCTTTGCGACAGCAACAGTGTGAATTGTACAGGGTTCAGGAACTTGTCCACCGCGATTAGCTCTTAGGTAGGTAGGTACCTACCTCCTATGCCATCAGACAAGTCCACTTTTTCTTCCTTGCCTTTGTCCAATTCAACTTGACATCTTTTTTGCATCGGATTTCTCTCTCCCTGCTCCTATCGATCCACGGAGATGCCTACGCTTGCTTATAAAGACTCGTCGGACACCGCCTGAGCACTGTCATCTGGCCTGACTTGCTAGTACTCCTCGACAGGTCTTCACCACACATCATGTTGCAATCTCTTAAATACAACGTGACGCATCGGGCTGAAACGGCGATAGCCACGAGTCTACCGAGATGATGGCAGCAGGGCGCGTCAGCTGGCTCATACTCAGTATGATTCATCGGCGACCTTGAGCGGAAAGCGAACGCAGTCTTGCACTTCGCCCCATTTTATGAGAAACAAACCTCGCAGATCGGCATCCCTCAGAAGCTTGCAATCGGCCTTGTGGGCTTTCGTGGTCCAGCCAGCTGTCTGGCACTCCTTGTTAGAAGCTCATGTTAGCAAAGCGAAACGGTCGCAGATCCCACACGACACCAAGAGTATCAAAATGACAGGACGGGCAGGGACCGGGAAGGTGACTTGTCACACATCATCGAAAGCGTACTTTATTGCAGTACCAGAACGAAAGGCACATGCCGCATCGTTTCATCGAGGATACTACGGCATTGTTGCCACACCCGTGGCACGCCCGCATGCCATTATGCTGCCGAACTGAGAAATTCTGGACCTGATTGTTCAGTGCCAGCATCTTGGCCAAAGAAATCGGGAAAATCTGTCAACAGACGGGTTGGTAACAACACTCAATTAGCAAAAGCTGGAACAGAAGTTTCGCGAATAGGTGGTCAAGTTGGTGCAGAACAAGCCATGCTCTGCAATTGTATTCACCTTCATCGTCTCCGGATCCGTATGGCGGATACCGCGAGGCCCGAACTTGAACACGTATTGTGATGCATTGAGAACGGCGATTGTGTGTCCTCTCTGATACTGGCTGGATTCCAATTCAGTTCCTCCACCCTTGGTGTAGAAATGCAGTTCAACCATCTTGCCGTGGATGTCCCTGATCTTCAAGTCTAAAGGATGAGGAACGAGAGTTTCCACAATCTCGCCCAAGAAGCACGAATGGCGCGATTGAAAAGAGCCAGCTGCGTCAATGCAGTTTTTGTACGCAAGGTCAGAAAATCCAGAGAAGAGCGATTGATTTGGTGGACTCATCGGCTGTGCTGGGGCAGCAGCGGTCATCTCCCTAGCCTCCCTTTTCCAAAGCCAGTTTTCAAATTCTTCGGGCCCAAGCCCCTGTGGTATATCGTCCACAGACGTCTTCCACTTCATAGACGCGGCAGATAGCTCTGATTCACTCGCAAGATTCTTTGCCATATCCGCGTATTCGATACTCTCGGTGCTATCACTGCCTAGAATTGTCACGAAGCTGCGAACGATCCTTTGCGCGAATACCCGTACCCTCGCCAAATCACCGTGCGCCATAACGATCATCACGGCATATTGATAGGAATACGGATGACCACAGTCTCCTTGGTATAGCTGGTCATAGAGACGTGTTTGAGCATCTACGTAGCCTAGAGCTTGGAGCGGGGAATTCTTGAACTTCGAGGTGTAGAGTCCTCCTAAGCGGACAATTTGGGCGATTATCCGGTCGCGTTCCTGGCTCTGCTCATCCGGCAAAGAGCAGAGGCCGCACCTGCACGTAAAGTGATACGTGTTCTTGAGAATTCTCTGCCGGCTTTCACGAGTTTTGAGAATGACCACATATGAGACTGTTATTTCTTCGCCTTCGTCAATATCCCTGACAGCATGCACCGTGTTTCGTTCAATATTGGTGTTCCAATCATATATGGCGTTACTTTTGCAGTCGTGGTTGATGCGGCACGCTTCCAGGAAAATCGCCCTGTCTGGGGGATTCCCTCCAGCAGGCAGACTGTTTGTCTCAAAGATACCAGCATACCGCTCATCAGTATTGTTGAACGGGTGGATGTTATGCATGGATAGGAAAATTTGTCGTTGCTCATCGCTTAATGAGGCCACTTGCTGGCATACCAGTCTATTTCGCTTTTTGATATCCGGGACGATTGGTATTGCAATCAAAGCCTGCTCGGAAAGAATCCGCGTGCCTTTGGGGATGTTCCGGGTCGCCACGAGACCCTTGCCTTTCCCTGGGACATCCTGCCAGACATACATCGAATCGCTCGCTGGGCTGCTCATTGTTGGCGTTTCCTGTGGTGTGTAATCGTGTGTTTCGGACTGTTTTCTGGACAGCAAAATTTTCCACATGGAAGTAGAAGAGAATCTAATCTGGGATTTTATTGAGAGTGGGTTGCGTTTCATGCAACGCTGCTGCGCATTGCGGGGGGCTCATCAAGTAGCACAAACCGGCGCGTGATTCACACGTGCATCTTTCAACCTGTTTTTTCACGCACCTCTATTCCTCACGTCGGTCTCGGGCCATTGATCTTATAAGTCATATCTTGAATCATCATGTTCCACCGAGTATGATGATCGAGCGAAGAGTTTCCTGCCATTCCTTGTATGCACCGTGTATTGGTTATGTTCGTTGTGCCAAGTGTTCATAGCGCTGTTCTCGCGGAGAAAAATTGTCCTTACTCATGATTTCTTTCATTAGGCAGGCTTCCGATCAACTCTTCTTGGATTTGAGGGCAGCACTGGGCAGTCCACACTTGACTTGTACCGTAACTACAATGACTTGATTCGCAACCAATTGGAATGGCGCATTAAGGTCGAACCGTAGTCGAAGACAAATTCAGATCAAGCTTGCAGAAGGGAAGAAAATTCACGCGCCTCATAATCGCATGTTTTGGAGCGTCGGGGTCCTCTCATCGTCCCCTCAGATATCCAAACTTGGAGAGACATGGTATGACGTGCCATCATGATAAAATTCGAAGACCACGTGTAAAATTTCCGAAAACGACGAAAATATTTTGTTACTATAACGAAATCGTTCACACAACAAGATTCGTGGCACTTGCCTATCGCTTTTTTAAAACTCGGCGGCATGCGCCCGACTCCGTACGCCTAGTGTGGAAGTTGGCCTGACTATGTTTTAAGATGCCTAGTAATACCAAGCATCACCACGCATGCATAAAACTCGCCAAACATCTAAACATCGTCATCTGCTTCGATTCGTATGCAGCCATCGCCTCGCGTTCTTTTCAAAATCTTCTGAGAGAATGCGGACGCATCGAGTCAAAAAGCACCGAGGCCAATGCCATGATAAAAACGGGAAGAATTGACACCAGAATTCTCAATAGGATCCATTGGCGACCTGAAGAGGAAAACGAACACAGTCCTGAACTTCGTCCCATTCAATGAGGAACAAGCCCCGCAAGTCGGGGTCTTTGAGGAACTTGCAATCAACCTTATGAGTAGTCCAGCCAGTCTTCTGGCACTCCTTTTACAGAAACACACGTTAGCAAAGCGTCACAGGCCCAAACCATGGTAAGAAACGTCGGGGAGGGGGAGGATGCGGTATAGATGCTGCGACTTCCGCATATCCGACAATCGTACCTTGTTGCAATACCAGAATGACAAGCACCTACTGCATGTTTTCATTGAGGCTGCTGAGGCATTTTTGCCACATCCATGGCACTTTCTCATGTCATTCTCCTGCCGGAGTGAGAATTTCCGGACCTGATTGTTCAATACGAGTATCTTTTTCAGCCGAAGCGGGAAACTCTGTCAACAGAAAAATTATAGAGAAGCGTCAGCAAAATTGGAACACACAGGCTCACAATCGCCTTTGTTGGAAAGGGAAATGCAAAAGTATTGATTTGATGCAGTTGAAACTACCTTTATCATCCGTGGATCTTCATGTCGGATACCGGGAGGTCCGAATTGGAACACATATTGTGTCGCGTTGAGAACGGCGACTGTATGTCCCACTTGAAACCGGAATTCACGTCCTCGGTCTTGGGTGTAGAAGTGTACTGTAATCTTCTGATTGTGGATATCCTTGATCTCCAAATCCAGAGGATCCCGAAATTTCACGTTCAAAATTTCACCCAAAAAGCACGCACGGCGTTCTTTGGCGGCGTCAGATGCGTCAATACCGCTTCTCTGTGGGAGGTCAACAAACCCAGAGAACAACGTTTGTCTGGGTGAACTCGTTATCTTTGCTATGTTTTCTGGCTTCTCTCGTCTCCATAGCCAATCTTCAAAGTCATCAGGCTCAAGGCCCTTCGGAATTTCTCTTAAATCCGTCTTCCACTCCATAGAATAGCCATGTCGCGAATGAAGCGAAGGATCTCGTGCGAAAGCTGCATACAGGGCATCGTTCTCATTGCCGCTACCAAATATTGTCGTCCAGATAAACCTAGCCTTTTGCATAAAGATGCGCCCTCTTGCCAAATCGCCATATGCGATGGCGAGAGCCGCGGCACTTTCATAGACATGAGCCAAGTTACGGTCTTCCCGACCAATCTCGTAATAGAGACACGATTGCGCTTCAAAGTATCGCAGAGTCTGGAGCGGGAAGATGTGGAAATTCTGCACACAAAGTTTCTCCAAGGAGACAATTTGTTCCAGTTTTCGGTCGCGTTCCTGACTTTGCTCATATGGCAAAGAACAGAAGCGACATAGGCATGTGAATTCGAAAGATATTTTGAGTGCTTTTTGTCGGCGTTCCTGGGGGAGGAGGCATAAGACGTATGAAATCGTGATTTCTTCACCAATGTCGATATCTCTAATTGCATGGACTGTCACTTGTGTCGAATCGCTATTCAGGTTAGTTAGAGCATTGTTGTCGCAGTCGTGGTTGATGCGACATGCGACTAAGGAGATAGTCGCTGTGCCTTGATCGTCTGTAACGGGCAAGGAATTTGTGAGAAAAATGCCAAGATATTGCTCTTCAGCATCGTTGAATGGGTGGATGTTTGACAAAGATAGAAAGTCGTCTCGTTGGTCGTCGCTCAGAGCTTCCAATTGGTGGCAAATCGAACTTCGCTGGTGTTCCAAGGCCACAGATACTGGTAACTTAATCACAGGCGTCTCTGAAAGTATTTGCGTGCCTTTGGGAATGGTCTTGATCGCAATAAGACCCTTGCCTTTTCCTGGCACCTCCTGCAAGGCATATAGAGAATTATACGTCGGATTCTCCATCGTTCGATTGACTATTTCTGTGCCCTTCTGTACAAAATTATTCGAAACGAAAAGGGTTCCATTCCGTGTTTTTGTCCACTCACTGGACAAACGCGTTCCGGCGTTTGCTTCGCTACAGCAGCATTTACCCTCGTTTAGTGACCTCTTTTGGGCTAGAGCCGACCAGTTGCCTGCCGTCTGTCAACAGTAATGCTCTTGCAGTGGCTGGAAGTCTTGGAGTCGTGACGCAGCCTCACTCACTCCGTAGGAGTAATCGCCGAAGACATGCGCCAGCTGCCGAGATCCTTTCCACAGGCGAGCGCCGAGCGAAGAACATTCCACAAGCCTTGCCGCAAAAGAGACGGAACGTGTCGACTCTTGTAAGGGTGTAAAGGGTCTCGAGAGTCAAGGGTCCGCAAGATGGTATTGAGCTACAAGCTAGGTCGGATGATGACGGTTTGGATCTCTGGCCTCATACAATCTATGTGAGCGGCCATCGATAAATACCCCTCTCGGCGTGCGCGTGTGTCTGCACACGCCTCGGCGGCCACTTATCATTACCATACGTATACATGATGTCTTGCCTTGCCACTGTCCTCATACCTCTGACGACTGTGCAGGCGCGAATTCGGCGCCGCTATGTCGAGGCCGAGTAGATGAAGCGATGGAGCTTTGCTCGAGAGGCAAGCAATGTCACATGTGATCTGCCCAACGTGAAAGGCCTCGTCAGGCATAATAAATGATCGAATGGATCCTGCCATTCCTGGTCCCATCGTCATCGACGACAGTATAATAGTAAGTAGTGGCGAATCGCCTTTGGCGAGATACGTGAACTTTCTTTTTTCTTCCTTCTCTTGATATGACTTTCCGTTCATGCTTCTTCCTATCCTTGACGATACCTACAATTTCGAATCAAGGATCGTCAGACACTTCACGGACTCAAAACAGTGTCCTCTGGTTCGGTCCGCTTGCAACAGTCGATAGACCCCCACCACATGGCACAATTTACAGATGTTGTTTCGAGCGCTTCAGCCAGCATACAACAATCAGAAACACCAGATCGGCAGATCCCATTATCCATCATCAGATTGAATCGTCGGCGACCGGGAGAGGAAATTGGACACATTCCTGTATTTCATTCCATTTGATGAGGAACAAGCCTCGCAGATCCGGGTCCCTGAGGAAGTTGCAATCGCCCTTGTGAGCTTTCGAGGTCCAGCCAGCCATCTGGCACTCCTTGATAGAAAGAAGTACATGTTAGCAAAGTGAAGAATGTCACAAGTCCAACCCATTACGCAACGCCGAGGGAGTTGGAAATTAGAGTGGCAGCAGAAGGAGAGGCAGTGACTTGTCACACATCCCAGCTGCCAGCAAACGTACCTTAGTGCAATACCAAAATGACAAGCACTTGCCGCACCGCCTCATCGATGAGGCTGCGGCATTCTTGCCACAACCGTGGCACACGCTTGTGCCATTCTGCTGCGGGAAAGAGAATTTCTGGACCTGATCATTCAGCTCCAGCATCTTGGCCAGGGATATTGGGAAAATCTTTCAACAAACGGTGAGGTAAAAACGCTCAGTTAGCAAAAGATGGACCAGAACTTCGCAAATATGTGGGGCAGGTTCATACAGAACAGGCCATGTTCTGCAATCGTATTCACCTTCATCATTTTTGGATCCGTATGGCGAATGCCGCGAGGCCCGTATTTGAACACATATTGTGATGCATTGAGAACGGCGACTGTGTGACCCTTCTGATACTGGCTGGGCACCAATTCTGTTCCTTCATCCTCGGTGTAGAAATGCAGTTCAACGGTCTTGCCGTGGATGTCCCTGATCTTCAAGTCTAAAGGATGAGGAACGAGGGTTTCCACAATCTCGCCCAAGAAGCACGAATGGCGCGATTGAAAAGAGCCAGCCGCGTCCATGTCGTTTTTGTACGCAAGGTCAGCAAATCCAGAGAAGAGCGATTGGCTTCGTGGACTCATCGGCTGTGCTGGGGCAGTGGTCAGCTTCCTAGCCTCCCTTTTCCAAAGCCAGTTTTCAAATTCTTCGGGCTCAAGCCCCTTTGGTACATCGTCCACAGACGTCTTCCAGTCTTTAGGATATGGATATCGCTTTGAATGATCCTCAGGATTCTTGATCATATCTGCATACTCGATAGGCTCCTCGCCATCACTGCCTTGGATTGTCACAAAACTGGAGAGGGCTCGTTGCGCAAAGATCCGTGCCCTCGCCAAGTCACCTCGGATGAAGGCCATGGGAGTGGCAAATTGATAAGAAAATGGAAAGCCTGAGCCTTCTTGGTATAGCTCGTTCAATAGACGTGTTTGAGCATCTACATAGCCTAGAGCTCTGAGCGGGTAAAACGCGAAGTCATCGAGGTAGAGTTCTCCTAAGCGTACAGTTTGGGCGATTTTCCGGTCGCGTTCCTGGTTTTGCTCGTCAGGTAAAGAGCAGAGGCTGCATCTGCATGTAAAGTGGAATGAGTCTTTGAGCGCGCTCTGCCGGCTTTCACGAGGCTTGAGAAATTCCACATATGGAACTGTTATTTCTTCTCCTGCATTGATATCTCTGATGGCGTGCACCGTGATTCGTTCGATTCTGGGGTTCCAGCTATACACCGCGTTACCTTGGCAGTCGTGGTTGAGACGGCACGCCTCCAGGTAAATGCCTCTTGTTTGTGCGGTTTGGCTCCCTCCAGCACTAGCAGGCAAACTGTTTGTCTCAAATATGCCAACATATCCCTCTATGGGATCTCTGGGGGGGTAGATATTATGCATGGATAGGAAAGCATTTCGTTGGTCGTCGCTTAATGAGGCCACTTGCCGGTGTATCAATCCGAATCGCTCTCTTTGGAAATCCGGGACGATTGGTATCGTAAATAAAGGCTCCTCGCAAAGAATCCGCGTGCCTTTCAAGATGTTTCGGGTCGCCACGAGACCCTTGGATTTGCGTGGAATATCCTGCAGGACATACATCGGATCGCTCGCCGGGGTAGTCATTGTTGACGTTCCTGTGGTGTTTGTCGGAATGCGTTCTGGACAACAAGGGTTCTCATAAAGTCAAGAGAGAATTTCAATCCCAGATCTTATTGAAAGTGCAACAGGTGCAACGCAGGCTGCAGCAGCGGGTACGCCGAGCTTTTGCGGGGTCTCGTTATCGGCTCGCAGGGGAAACAGATAAAGACTCACGAGCATGCATGCAACGAGAAGAATCAACGGGTCTATTGTTCAATCTTGTCCATCTTGTAGAGAGAGGAAGATTGGATCAAGATACATATACATATAGGTATGTATGTTCCCTACCTGTGGCTCGTGGCGTGGGACCACGGGCCAAGCCTGGCAACCGATTGCATTCCACGCGCTGTTCCCTCACGGAGTCACGATCGGTCTCACTCTTCGTTCACCCTTCGTGGAACTGTCTGAGTCTTAAGTGAGACGGTTGCGACTATTGACGTTAGAGCGGTTCCTGCTTCTTGTTTTCCCTCTCTTTGCTTACTTGCGGGACTCCCTCGCATCGTCATTTACCACCGAGTAGAATTATCGAGCGACAAGCTTCTCCCAGCAGGCAGCGTATTCCGATGAAGGCATTCTGTGTTGAGGGCCGCGCTGTACAAAAGCCCAGATCCGCACACAACCTTAGCCCCAACTCTAAATTCCCAATTCGTTCTGGCGCAACGCCCATAACAACTCAACACCATGCCCAAAGAAGATAGCATTTCTCATTCCGGTATCTTGATCTGCCGCTTACGCGTTTCAGTCCCTGTTTTCGCCTCTTTTCGTATTCATCGAGCGCGACGCTGGAAAGACCCAGAGATCAGATCAGTCGCTCTCTGTCAGCGGCCAGGATTCCAGGAATCTGAGGCTGGCAGTGCTGGTGTCGTGACGCAGTCTGCCATGATCCATCAAGTTGTCGCGCAAGGATGCGACTACTGAGATCGTTTCGGCAGGCGAGCGTACAACATGCCAGATGTCTTGCCGCACGAGAGATGGGATGTGCACACTGTGCAGGCGCAAAGTTTGCCGCTATCATGTCGAGGTCGAGTCTTGCTCAGGAGACAAGACGATGTGATTTGTCCGACATGAAACGACTCGGCATGCCGGATATAGCATCGCGTGGATCCTGCCATTACCATTCGCGTCATCAATTATTGTTAATAGTAAATAGCAGGGAATCGCCCTGGCGAGAAACTTCACTTTTCTTCTTCAGTCTTCATTGTCTTTTTCCTTCTTTCACTTGATACGACTTCCCGATTATGCTTCTTCTTATACATGGAGATATGTAAGCTTGCGCGTCAAGACTCGTCAAACACTTTCTGGACTCTCAACAGTGTCCTCTGGCTCGGCTCGCTTGCAATCCATTATCCTCGACAGACCCTAACCACAAATGTCGTTCCAGACCCTTCAGACAAGGACTCGACAATGAGATTCACGGAAACGCCAGGTCTATCATAACATTGAATCGTCGGCGACCTTGAGAGGAAAACTGATGCAGCCTTGTACTTCGTCCCATTTGATGAGGAACAAGCCTCGCAGATCGGGATCTCTGAGAAATTTGCAATCACCCTTGTGGGCTTTCGTGGTCCAGCCAGCGATCTGGCAATTCTTGATTGAAAACATGTCAGCAATACAGGTCCAACGTGTCACGCAACACCAAAAGGTTCAGAGATTAGAGTGGCAGAGGAAGAGAAAGCATTAACTTCTCGTGAATCCCAGAAGGCGTACCTTGGTGCAATACCAGAACGACAAGCACTTGCCGCATCGCTTCATCGAAGACGCTGCGGCATTAGTGCCACACCCATGGCACGTTCTCATGCCATTCTGCTGCCGGATCGAGAATTTTCGGACAAGGTCATTCAACTCGAGCATCTTAGTCAGAGAAAGCGGGAAAATCTTTCAACAGACGGTTCGGATTTAAGACTTGATTAGCAAAATCAGGAACAAACTTTCACCAATTTGATGCCAAAAACCGGACGCGGCAAACATTTACCTTGATCATCTGCGGATCCTCAAGACGGATACCATTATCCTTGTCTTCGAACGCGTATTTACATTCGTCGAGAATAGCGACTGTATATCCTCGCTGATACTGGCTAGGAATCAATTCCTTTCCCAGGCTTTTGGTGTAGAAGTGCACTGGAAGATTGTCGCCGTGGATGTCCACAGTCGCAATACTTAAATGACGAAGAAATCTGCTTTGCGTGATCTCGCCCAACAAGCACCAATGACGTTTCTTGGAGGAGTCACCTGTGCTACTGTCGTTCTTGTGTGGAATGTCAATATACCCAGAGAAGGACGATTGTGTTGTTGGACGTCTCGGCTGACCCAGGCCTTTTGGGATTTCCTCCCTTTTCCAAAGCCAGTTCTCAAAGTCTTCGAGCCCAAGCCCTTGTGGAAATTCGCTCAAAGCCGTTTTCCATAGCTTGGAACCACGATAATGCAGAGACCCCGATGGGTTTCGCGCCAGAGCGGCGCACTGAACAGTTTGCTTGTCATCAGTGCCAAGAAGCGTCGACCAAATAGATGCGGCCTTCTGCGCAAAGTAGCGCCCTCTCGCAAAGTCACCGAACACAATATTGAGAATTGCGGCATCTTCATGGACCTTCGCGAAAACATGGTTTTCTCGTCCTAGCTCGACCCAGTAGCGTATTATTGCATGAAGGCACCCCAGCCTCTCGGTTGGGAGCATCCCGAGGTCCGTTTCGTAAAGCTGGTCCAGGCGGGCAATTTGTTCAAGTTTATGGTCGCGTTCTCTGCTCTTATTATCTGGCAAAGAGCAGAGACGACAGGCACACCTGAATTTGTATGCCAATTCGAGTCTTAATTGTCGGAAGATTCGGGTTTGTGTAGAGAGAACGTACGAAATCGTGATTTCTTCGCCTGCATGGATGTCTGTCATGGCATGCACCGTGTGTCGCTGGATGTTGCCGTTCCAGTTGTGCACAGCATTATTCTCGCAGTCGTGGTTGATCCGGCTTGCTTCTAGGAAAACGCCCATATTGTCTGGAGACTCTTCAGCAGGCAGTGCATTTGTTCGAAAGATGCAGAACGGTACAGAATCCTCTGACGGGTGGGCGTTGTGCAAGGATAGAAAAGCGCGTCGTTGGTCATCGCGAAGATCTTCCACTTTCTGGCAAATCAATCTTTGCTGATCCTGCAATTCCATATCTCTTGGAATTGTGATCAAGGGCTGCTCGGAAAGAATCCGCGTGCCTTTGAGGATGTGTCGGGTCGCCACGAGACCCTTTCCTTTGCCTGGAACATCCTGTAAGGCATACATCGAATCGTTCACCGGGCTTTTCATGGTTGTCGTTGTCCTTCTTGCGATACTTTCTAAACTGCGCATGGCGAAGTCAGAATGAAACATTTCAACTGGGCTTTGAAAGGTACGGGATGCTTTATCATCGCGTCTCATGCAAACGCATGAAATCGAGGTGCCATCGACTTCTGTCATTTCCCATCACAAACGAGGTCCGTTTGCTTCGTTTCGGCGGCGTTTCTCTCATCCACCGGCGCATCGTCTGGAAAGACATGACCGGTCCGCTCGTAATTCTGTGTGATCAATCATCCTGCACATGAGTTGCCGCTCGGTCATTTGCGACATGATCCATGATGATTGATTGGTCTGCTCGGCTGAAGCTGCTAGAAATTGGAAAACATGCGATTGCGAACAGTCCAAGTGCCACGAAAGTATCTGGCTTAGGTACGTATCTAATATGGGTAGGTGACCCCCAATTCCGGACTGCGGAGCATCAAGTCGATGGAACGGCGAATCGCCTTAGACGAGAATGTCCCTTTTCTTCATCAATCTTACCTGCCTTTCCTTTTTCGTTGCATATTTCTTTCTCTTGAAATGACTTACCATCCCATGATTCTTCTCATAGACTCATACACATGAACATTCCTACCCTTGCGCATCAAGACTCGTCAGACACTATCTGGCTAGTCTCGTATGCACACCTCGACAAACCCTCACCACACATGTCGTTGCGGTTCCATCGCAGAAGATTTGGCTTATATATTACGAAATTTACCAGACTAATGGACAATAGCAAAGATGCTCGGAACTTACTCAATAAGCTTCATCGGCGACCCTGGGAAAAAAACGGACACAGTCCTGTACTTCATGCCATTTGATGAGAAACAAGCCTCGCAGATCGGGGTCCCCGAGGAACTTGCAATCGCCCCTGTGACCTTTCATGGTCCAGCCGGGCCATCTGGCACTCCTTGACAGAAACACATGTTAGCAAAGCGTTAACTGTCACAGGTTCAACGCGTCACGCAACACCGAGAGGGTCAGAACTTCGAAGTTCGAGGGACAGGAGAAGTAGAGGCAGTGACTTGTCGCACATCCCAGCAGGCGTACCTTGGTGCAATACCAGAACTACAAGCACTTGCCGCACCGCTTCGCCGATGAGGCTGCAGCGTTGTTGCCACACCCGTGGCACGTGCTCATGCCATTCTGCTGCCGGATGGAGAATTTCTGGACCTAGCTGTTCAACTCGAGCATCGTGGCCATGGATCGTGGGAAAGTCTTTCAACAGACGGGTTTTATAACGACAATCAATTAGCAAAAGCTGGAACAGAACTTCGCGGATAGGTGGGGAGGTTGATGCAGAACAAGCCATGTTCTGCAATTGTATTCACCATAATCATAGTTCGATCCGTATGACGGATACCGCGAGGCCCGAACTTGAACACGTATTGCGATGCATTGAGAATGGCGATTGTGTGACCCCTCTCGTATTGGAAGGGTTCCAGTTCAGTTCCTTCATCCTCGGTGTAAAAATGCAGTTCAACGGTCTTGCCGTGGATATCCCTGACCTTCAAGTCTAAAGGATGAGGAACTAGGATTTCCACAACCTCGCAAAAGAAGCACGAATCGGGCAATTGACGAGAGCCAGCTGCGGCAATGCCGTTCCTGTGCATTGGCAGGTCATCAAATCCACGCACAACAAATCCACAGAAGCGCGATTGGCTCGGTGGATTCGTCAGCTGCGTTGGGGCTATGGGCGCCGGCTCCCTTCTCCAAAGCCAGTTTTCAAAGTCGTCAGGCTCAAGTCCCTGTGGTATATCGTCCACAGACGTCTTCCAGTTCTTAGGACATGGATATCGCTTTGAATGATCCGCAGGATTCTCGATCATATCTGCATACTCGATAGCCTCCTCGCCATCACTGCCTTGGATTATCACAATGCTGGAGAGGGCTCTTTGCGCAAAGATCCGTGCCCTCGCCAAGTCACCTTGGATGAAGGCCATGGAAGTGGCAAATTGATATGAAAATGGACAGCCTAAGCCTTCTTGGTATATCTCGTTCAGTAGACGTGTTTGAGCATATACATAGCCTAGAGCTTTGAGCGGGGATATCTCGAAGTCATGGACGTAGAGTTTTCCTAAGCGGACAATTTGGGCGATTTTCCGGTCGCGTTCCTGGTTTTGCTCGTCAGGTAAAGAGCAGAGGCTGCATCTGCATGTAAAGTGGAACGAGTCTTTGAGCGCTCTCTGCCGGCTTTCACGATTCTTGAGAAATTCCACATATGGAACTGTTATTTCTTCTCCTGCATTAATGTCTCTGATGGCGTGTACCGTGATTCGTTTGATGCTGGGGTTCCAGCTATACGCAGCGTTACCTTGGCAGTCGTGGTTGAGACGGCACGCCTCCAGGTAAATGCCTCTTGTTTGTGTGGAATTGCTCTCTCCAGCAGGCAGACTGTTTGTCTCAAACATGCCAACATACCCCTCTACAGGATCTCTGGGGGGATAGATGTTATGCATGGATAGGAAAGCATCTCGTTGGTCATTGCTTAATGAGGCCACTTGCCGGTGTATCAATTCGAATCGCTCTCTTTGGAAATCCGTGACGATTGGTGACACGGCTGCAATAGACGCGCTGGACTGCGGATCTAAACGGCGCTTCTGGCCAAAGATTCTAAGCTGAAGAATACAATACAGAGATCGCGCGAGGCGCGGAGACATGAGTGGAGTGTGTGCGGGTCCGTGCACCTTCAGGGCTACCAGGTAGGTAGTCTTGTCTGCCCTTATCTCCACTTATCCCGGTCATCCATCCAGATCCACAGTCTGTGAGGCCCAGGGCCGTCACAATTGGTATCGTAAATAAAGGCTCCTCGCAAAGAATCCGCGCGCCTTTTGGGATGTTTCGGGTCGCCACGAGACCCTTGGATTTGCCTGGAATATCCTGCAGGACATACATCGAATCGCTCGCCGAAGTGGTCATTGTTGGCGTTCTTGTGGTGTTTGTTGCAATTCGTTCTGGACATCAAAGGGTTCTCATAAAGTCAGAAGAGAATTTCATTCCCAGATGTTATTGAAAGTGCGACGCAGGGCTGCAGTTGCTTGCAGCTGTGGGTACGGGCCGTACGGCCCAAGCTTTTGCGGGGTCTCGTTATCGGCTCGAAGGGGAAACAGATAAAGACTCACGAGCATGCATGCAACAATGAAAAATCAACGGGTCTGTCTGTATTGTTCAATCTTGTCCATCTTCTAGAGAGAGGAAGATTGGATCAAGATATATGTATCTACCTGTGCCACAGGTAGCTTGTGGCGTTGGACCACAAGCCAAGGCTGGCAACCGATTGCGTTCCATGCGCTGTTCCCTCACGATCGGTCTCACTCTTCATTCACCCTTCGTGGAACTACCTAATCTAAGACGGTTGCGACTATTTGACGTTAGAGCGGTTTCATGTAATTTGTACTGAATACATACTTAAACATGCATGTTACTATGTACCTAGGTACCCAACCTACTTGCTTCTTGTTTACCCTCCCTTTGCTTAAAATTGCATCATCATTTCCCACCGAGTAGAATTATCGAGCGGCAAACTTCCTGCCATTCTTCGCGATGCACCGTGTGTCTGTCAATAGCGTTCTTCTCTCAGTCGGAGAACAATTTTTATAGGCTTCTTCCAGCAGGCAGCATATTCCGATTAAGGCATTCTTTCAATTGAGGGCGGCTCTGGACAAAGACCCAAATCTGGACCCGGCGTTCTGGAGGTCAAAATCGCATACTTGGCCTTGTGAGTTGGACCAACGGAAATGGCGCATTTCAGAATCGAGGACAACTCACTTCAAATATGCGCAGGAGAAGGCAAACTGCGCCCGTGACAATCGTAGGCTTCGGAGCGAAAGTAACTTCTATTCAGGGTCCTCTCATCGTACATACCTAGGAAACCCCAACTCAAACAGGCGCGGTGTGACCGCCAGCGAGGGTGGTGGCTGTAAGCATGCGACTTCTGAGATCGTTTCGGCATGCAAGCGAAGAATATGCTAGGTAGATGTCTTGCCGCACCGGTACGAGAGATGGGATGTGTGGACTGTGCAGACGGAAAGTTGGCGCCGCCGCTATGTCGAGGTCGAGTCTGGCGCAGGAGACAAGACGATCATACGATGTGATCTGTCCGACATGAAATGGGCCAAATGGCTCGTCAGGCCGGACAGATTGCCGAATAGATCCTGCCAGTGCCATTACCATTCGCATCGTCATTGATCACAGTATATTAGTAAGTATCGGCGAGTCGCCTTTCGCTAAAAAACGTCACTCTTCTTCTTCAGTTTTCATTGCCTTTTTCCTTCATTCAATTGACACGACTTTCCATTCATTCTTCTTCCTATACATGGAGATGTATGCTTGCGCGTGGAGGCTCCTCAGAAAGTTTCTGAACATCAAACAGGGCCCTCCGGCTCAGCTCCGTTGCAATTGCCAAACCTCGACCGACGACAGGCCCTCACTTTAATGTTGTTCCAGACCTTCAAACAAGGACGCAACAATAAGATTCGCAGAAACGACAGGTCCATCATCAAATTGAATCGTCGGCGACCTGAAGAGGAAAACGGACACAGTCCCGTACTTCATCCCATTTGATGAAGAACAAGCCTCGCAGATCGGGGTCCCTGAGAAATTTGCAATCCCCCTTGTGACCTTTCGTGGTCCAGCCAGTCATCTGGCACTCCTAGATAGAAATACATGTTAGCAAGTTGTAGAATGCCACAGGTCCAGGTTCCATTGTCGAGCGCGTTACGCATCACATTCACGTCACACCGAGAGAGTTAAAACTTAGAGAGGCAGGAGAAGCAGAGTCAGTGACTTGTCGCGAATCTTAGCGGGCTTACCTTGGTACAATACCAGAACGAAAAGCACTTGCCGCATCGCTTCATCGAAGAGGCTGCTATATTAGTGCCACACCCGTGGCACGTTCTCATGCCATTCTGCTGCCGGGTCGATAATTTTCGGACTTTTTTGTTCAACTCGATCATCTTGGCTAGAGAAAGTGGAAAAATCTTCCAATGTACAAATTCAAGATCTTATTAGCAAATGCCCAAAAATGGAATAGGTTCCACATATAGGTAAATAGCTTCATGCATAAGAAGCCGGGCGCTGCAAATATTTACCTTGATCATCTGCGGATCCTCAAGACGGATACCAAAATCCCCGTCTTTGAATAAGTATTGTAATGGGTTGATCAGTGCGACTGTATATCCTCGCTGATACTGGCTGGGCGTCAATTCTTTTCCCTTGCCTTTGGTGTAGAAGTGTAGTGCAATTTGGTCACCACGTATGTCCATGATCTTAAGTCCTAGATGAAGAACATATTTACTTCCTAGAATCTCGCCTAAGAAGCACCAATGGCGTTTCTTGGAAGGGCCTTTTGTGCCAGTGTCCCTCGTATATGGTAGGTCAATAAACCTAGAGAAAAACGATTGGACTGTGAGGCTCTTCGACTGTCCTTGGCCTTTCGGAATCTGTCGTTTCCAAAGCCAATCATCAAAGTCATTGGTATCCAGTCCTTGCGGTATATCGTCCACAGCCGTCTTCCAAAGCATGGAGAAGCCATATGAAGGGTGATTCGTGAGGTGCGACGCCAAATCTGTGAACCGAAAAACATGCTGGCTGTCGCTGCCACATACTGTCGTCCAGACGGTCACGGCCTTTTCCGCAAAGACGCGCGCTCTTGCCAAGTCGCCATGCGCGATGGTGAGATACGCGGCAAGTTCGTAGACCCGCGCGGAACCACCGTCTAGTCGTCCTAGCTCGCTGTAGAGACATATTTGAGCATGGTAGCAGCGCAGAGTCTGTAGCGGAAACAGTTCGTGCTTTATTAATTGGCACAGTTTTTCCAAACGGACAATCTGATCCAGCTTCCGGTCGTGTTCCTGGCTGTGATCGTCCGGTAGAGAGCAGAGGCGGCAAGCGCATGTAAAGTCCCATGCTGATTTGAGGATTATTTGCCGGATTTCACGGTTTTTGAGAACGTCCACGTAGGAGAATGTTATCTCTTCACCTGCACTAATGTCTCTGATGACATGCACTGTGTGTCGCTTGATCCTTTCGTTCCAATTAAACACAGCGTTGTATTCGCAGTCGTGGTTGATACGGCATGCTTGCAGGCAAATTGCCTTTTGGTCGGGGGGTGATATCCCTCCAGCAGGCAGACAATCTGCAGGCAGACAATTTGTCTGGAAAATGCCAAAATAACGCTTTGCAGAATCGTTGAATGGATGGACGTTATGCATGGATAGGAAAGCATCTCGTTGGTCGTTGCTCAATAAGTCCACTTGCTGGGATATCAATCTCTGTCGCTCTTGGACATCCGCAACATATGTTATCGTAAACAAAGCCTGCTCGGAAAGAATTCGCGTGCCTTTAGAAATGTTTCGGGTCGCCACGAGACCCTTGCCTTTGCCTGGGACATCCTGAAAGGTACACATCGAATCGCTCGCCGGGTTCTTCATTGTTGTTGTCCGGTAGTCTTTCTTGGGATATTTTCTGAACTGCGCATATCTTTTGAAGTCAAAATGAACCCTTTTAAGTTCCGACTGGGCTTTAAAAGACACTCACATGCAAACGCATAAAGAGATTTTCCCGTTCCACCAACTTCTGTCCTTGGTACATTGCCCATCACAAACGGGGGCCGTTTGCTTCGTTTCGTCGGCGTTTTTCTAATCACACGACCCATCATCTGGGAAGAACAAACTAGTTAGTCGTTTACCATCACTTCAAGCGTTGCAGCTACATTTAATTGTCGCTCGGCCATTGATGAATGCTGTCCAGAATTTTGGTGACACTCAACTTCAGATCATCAAGTCGATGCATCGCTCCGTGAGTCCGTACTACTCTTCTTAATCAAGGTATTCCATTCAGTATCTATTCTTATCAAGCCAGAATTGTTCGTCTGGATTAGTCGCCAGCACAATACTCAGCATCTCTGCACGAGGACAGTACCTTCAAAGCGACAATGGGCTCCAAATGATGAGGCCGAGTGTAAAGGACGGCGAGTGTCAACAGTGTATGCGCAAAGTTGATGCTGCTTATGTCGAAGTCAAGCAGATGGAACCCTTCTCGGGAGACAAATCGACGTGAGCTGTCCGACATGCATTGGCTCGCCGGATAATTATGACACGGATCCTGACATTTCAATTCGCATCGGGACCTTTCTTCTTGAATCTGTATGCCCTCTTGCTTGACGCTCTCCTTTCTTTACATATTTCTTTCCATTAACATGACTTTCCATCTATGCTTCTTCTCATCCATGGATATTCCGTTGCGTGCACATAAAGAGTCGTCAGACACAATCTGAACAGTGTCATCTGGCCAGTCTCGTTCGCATGTCTTTACAAAGTTACAAACCCTCACCGCACGTGCCGTTCGTCCGTTACAATGCCTTCGCAGAAAACTTGACCTGTCGAAAATAAGATACGCCAGGCTAGGTAATGAGAGTCGAGACATTGAGACAATCGCAAAAGCTCGGAGCATACTCAGTAGGACTCATCAAGGAACTTGAGAGGAAAGCGAACACAGTCCTGTACTTTGTCCCATTTGATGAGAAACAAGCCTCGAAGGTCGGCATCTCTAAGAAACTTGCAATCTCCCTTGTGGGCTTTCGTGATCCAGCCAGCCATCTGGCACTCCTTGATAGAGATATATGTTAGTCAAGCGTAAATTTTCGTAGTCCCAGCGCGTCATGCAGCACCTAGAGGCTCAGAATGGCAGGAGGAGCAGCAGAGGGTAGTGGCTTTTCCCACATTTTAGCAGGCGTACCTTCGTGCAATACCAGAACGACAAGCACCCGCCACATCGCTTCATCGAGGAGGCTGCAGCATTAGTGCCACAGCCGTGGCACGTTCTCATGCCATTGTGCTGCCGGATCGAGAATTTCTGAACCTGATTGTTCAGTGCCAGCATCTTGGCCAGGGATAGTGGGAAAACCTTCCAAAAGACGGTTTGGTGACAACCCTCAGTTAGCAAAAGCTGTAACAACTTACAAGAATTTCGCGTATATGGGCAGGGTGATGCAGAACAAGTTGGAAGCCATGTCTGCAATTGTATTCACCTTGATCATCTCTGGATCCTCATGACGGATACCGCGAGGCCCGAATTTGAACACGTATTGTGATGCGTTGAGAACGGCGACTGTGTGTCCCCTCTGATATTGGCTCAATTCAGTTCCTTCACCTTCCTCGGTGTATAAATGCAGTACAACCTTCTTGCCATGAATATCTATGATCTTCAAGTCTAAAGGATCAGGGGCTAGGGTTTCCACGATCTCGCCCAAGAAGCACGAATGGCGCTTTCGAAAAGAGCCAGCTGCGTCAATGCCGTTCTTGTATGCAAGGTCAACAAATCCAGAGAAATTCGCTCGGCAGCCTTCGCTAGGTAGATTCGTCAGCTGTGTGAGGCCTGCTGGCGTGTCTCTTTTCCAGAGCCAGTTTTCAAAGTCGTCGGGCCCAAGTCCGTCTGGTGCATCGCCCACGGCTGTCTCCCATCCCGTGGAGAAGCCATGTCCAGGATGAAGCGTAGCGGACTTTACTGAATCTGTGCACTCTTTAACATACAGGCTGTCGCTGCCACATACAGTCGTCCAGATGGTTGCGTTTCTCTCTGCAAAGATGCGCGCTCTTGCCAAGTCGCCATAATCGATGGTGAGCGACGTGGCACGTCCATAAACTCTCGCCAAGTCACAGTCTTCTCGTCCTAGCTCCCGGAGGATACGTGTTTGAGCACATAAACACCCTAGAGCCTCGAGCGGGTGTCTTAGGGAGTGCAGTTCGCAGAGTGTTTGCAACCATAATATCTGTTCGATTTTACGGTCGTGTTCTTGAATCTGCTCGATCGGTAAAGAGCAGAGGCGACACAAGCATGTAAAGGCAAATGATGCTTTGAGACGTCTTTGCCGGCGTTCACGATTCGTGAGAAACCACAGGTAGGCTACTGTCACTTCTTCGCCGGCATCAATATGTCTGATGGCATGCACCGTTAGTCGTTGAATCTTGTGGTTCCAATCATACATAGCGTTGTTCTCGCAGTCGTGGTTGAGGCGGCATGCTTCCAGGCAAATCACACTTCCATATCCGGACGAGGTCCCTCCAGCAGGCAGACAATTTGTCTTAAATATGCCAAGATACCGCTTTGCAGGATCGGTAAATGAGTAGACGTTATGCAGACATAGGAAAGCATCTCGTTGATCATTGCTCAATAAGTCCACTTGCTGGGATATCAATCTCTGTCGCTTTTCCTCATTCGTAACGTTTCTTACCGTAAACAAAGCCTGCTCGGAAAGAATGCGCGTGCCTTTAGGAATGTTTCGGGTCGCCACGAGACCCTTGCCTTTGCCTGGTACATCCTGCAAGGCATACATCGAATCGTTCGCCGGGCTGTTCATTGTTGCCGATGTCTTTGGAAATTTTCTGAACTGCGCATGTCTCTTGTGAAGTCAGACTAAATATTCTAACTGCCTTTAGAAAGCACGAGACGCAAGACGCTTTGTCATTGCGTCTCATGCAAACGCATGAAACCGTGGTTCCCCTTCCATCGACTTCTGTCATTTCCCACAACAAACGAGGTCCGTTTGCATCGTTTCGGCGGCGTTTTCTTCAACGCGGGCGCATCATTATGATTCATTTGGAAAGACCAGACCAGTTCGCTCGTAGTTCTGTGAGATGAATCAGC
Organism: Claviceps sp. LM454 group G7; assembly: GCA_018360575.1. NCBI lineage: Eukaryota > Fungi > Ascomycota > Sordariomycetes > Hypocreales > Clavicipitaceae > Claviceps > Claviceps sp. LM454 group G7. Next base: position 25,330 of record SRQL01000208.1, read on the forward strand.
CTGCGCATCAGTTGTCGCTCGGTCATTTGAGGGATGATGTCGAGGATCTTGCGACACGATAATTGATTGATCTGCTAGGCTGAAGGCTTAAGCCGCTATCGACAAGAAAATCTGCGATTTCGAACGACCACAGAACGCAGAGAATATCCGAATACTGATATCGGTGACTTTCAATTCTGGAGCATCAAGTCGATGGAGCGGCGAATTGCCTTTGGCGAAAATGTCCCTTTGCTTCATCAATCTTACTTGCCTTTCGTCTTTCTTTACATTTCTTTTTCTTGGAATGACTTACTAATGACCATCCATGATTTTCTTGTTGAGACAAACAGGGTAAGCAAATAAGTATCAATGCATACATTCGTACCCGATTGTACCGGTAATCTTCAATGTGTCTCTTCTAACTAGGATTGAGGAAGTGAGGCAAGAGGGACAATAAAGGGGGGGAAGCCCTTTATCCAGGTACAATGTTGTGACGGCTGCAGCGAATGAACTTGCGTGCACAGACACCATTTGGACAGCGTTCTCTGGCCAGTCTCGTACTACGTACGCCTCGTGCGGCCTCGACCCGGGACCGACGACATACATACCCTCATAGTACATGTTCTTGCAATGCCTTCATAGAAGACTTGACTTATCGATTACGAAATACACCAGACTAATGGACAATAGCAAAAAGGCTCGGACCATTCTCAATAGGATTCATCGGCGACCTTGAGAGGAAAGCAAACACAGTCCTGTACTTCACCCCACCTGATGAGAAACAAGCCTCGCAGATCGGGGTCCCTGAGGAACTTGCAATCGCCCTTATGATCTTTCGTGGTCCAACCAGCCATCTGGCACTCCTTGATAGAAACAGACGTTAGCAAAGCGTGGTATATCACAGGCCCAACTCGTTATGCAATACCAAGAAGGTTAAGAAGTTGAAGGCAGGAGAAGTAGAGGTGGTGGATTGTCCCACATCCCAGCATGCGCACCTTGTTGCAATACCAGAACGAGAAGCACTTGCCGCATCGCTTCATCGAGGAGGCTTACGGCCCAACCTTAGACCCGCTCCATCAAATTACCCCATCCCGCCAAACTGCCAACTCTAAATTTCCAAAAAAGAATTCGCAACGCCCATTACACTTCAAAACCATGCCAAAAGAAGATAGCATTTTGTATTCAGGTATCTGAGCCTGCAGCTTACACGTTTCAGTCCTTCTTTTGCATCTTTTCATCGCCATATCATCTAGCGCGACGCTGGAATGGAAAGACACCAGCGGCCCCAGTGGCCCCAGTGCACTAGAGCCGCTAGACCACAGGGGCTTGCAGCGCATCTAGGCCGCTGGCTTACAGGCACTTTCAGCGCATCAGAGCTGTCGGCTCATGTTTCATCATGTATGTGGGATATCAGCTTTTTCTTGGTATTCAGGATCCCAGATCATGATTTATCATGTATTCGGGATATGCAAGCATTGCCGAGGACAGACAGGAGGACGTTGTATATCGCTGGCTCCTCTGTGAACATTCCGCGACGAAGCGAAATGCTCACCAAGCACGAATGGCAATATTTTTCGACGCTGAACAACTTTGGCAACTCTTGATCCTACACCAATTCCTGGGCGTCCGAAGAAACTGACGAAGCGAAATATTCAATACGCGCTAGTTTCACTAAAACGTGACCGCAGAATCACGTATGGATCGCTCAGGAATTCCTTGGGTAACAAAATCAGTCACAGAACACTACAGCGGACTGTTCGTGCCCAATATGAACGCAAATGGAGATCAATGCAACGGATACCGCTGTGAAGAGAAAATACCCAAATTCGATTATCCTGGTGTCAAGCTTGGAAGGAAGATATCCACGAATTGATAGAGGGACGGTGGTTTGAAGATGAAGTATGATCGCGGCCCTACTTTACTAATGACACCTTCAGATATTTTTCTACGACGAATCATGAGTTCAATCGCAACCGAGCCTCAAACAAGGCTGGATCTTCCGGAAGCCTCATGAGAAGTCTATGAGACAATTTGTTAACGTGACAGTTCATGGGAAGTCCACTTTATGGATCATGGTATGAGGAGCAATCTGGCGAGGAGGAAAATCTGACATTGTCGTTATGATCCGCGATCAAGCCTCGGGGAGAGGAGGTAACATTTAAAAAGCTATCAATTGGCTTTAGAAGAGGGACTTTTACCCGTGTACAATACACTGAAACACGAAGGTTTCAACAAGATAATGCGCGGATACATACATCGCAGTCGACTACTGACTTGCTACCGAACCACGCAATTGAGTAGATCGACTGGCCGGTACATTCACCTGATCTCAACCCTATCGAGAATATTTGAGCGAATGCATCAAATCGGCGTGGGCAGCAATAACAATCGATCAAATTAATAGACTGATTGATTCTTTGCCCCGCCGCCTTGACGCCTGCATTCGTGCACGAAGTTGGTATACTAAGTATTGAAGATAGAAATCAGGGCTTTCTAATGATGTATGAAACAAATTTCTTAATGCATGTATCGCCATTTTCTTTATAAGTGAAGTTGTTGTACGAAATGCTGTGAGATGGTTTAGGGTGGGGTGTGCAAATCCATTTGCCAACTTACAGGTGAAGCCTGAAGGCCCCACATCAACATCTCTGATGCGCTGAAGCCCCTGTAAGCCAGCGGCCTCGATGCGCTGAAAGCCCCTGTGGTCTAGCGGCTCTAGTGCACCACTGGGGCCACTGGGGCCGCTGGTGTCTTTCCATTCCAGCGTCGCGCTAGATGATATGGCGATGAAAAGATGCAAAAGAAGGACTGAAACGTGTAAGCTGCAGGCCCAGATACCTGAATACAAAATGCTATCTTATTTTGGCATGGTTTTGAAGTGTAATGGGCGTTGCGAAAAAAATTTGGAAATTTAGAGTTGACAGTTTGGCGGGATGGGGTAATTTGATGGAGCGGGTCTAAGGTTGGGCCGTAGAGGCTGTGGCGTTGGTGCCACACCCGTGGCACGTTCTCATGTTGTTCTGCTGCCGGACTGAGAATTTCTGGAACTGACTATTCAACTCGAGCATTTTGCATAGGGGAAGCGGAAAGATCTGTCAACAGGATTTAAGTTCGAGAGTTAGCAAAAGGTGTAACAAATGCTCGCTTAAGGACGGCGAAGTCATTGTAGAGAAGTTGGGGTGGGGTATTGCAGGCGTGTTTACCTTCATCATCCGCGGGTCCTCATGACGGATACCAGGAGGAGAAAATTGGAATATGTGTTGCGATGCGCCGATAACGGCAACTGTGTACCCTGTCTTATATTGTGTGCGCGTCAATTCACTTCCTCCGCCATCGGTGTAGAAGCACAGCTGGAACTGCTTCCCGTGAATGTCCTTGATGTCAAACTTGAGACGGCCAAAGAAACCAATGTCCATGATCTCGCCCAAGAAGCACCATTGGCGTTGCTTGAGGGGTCCACCTATGCCGATGCTCCTAGTATATGGGAGATCAACATATCCAGAGAAGTTTGCTTGGCTAGGTGGACTCGTCGGCTGTGTGAGGCCTTTCGGCGTCTCTATTTTCCAGAGCCAATTTTCAAAGTCATCGGGCCCAAGTCCATCCGGTACATCGCCCGCGGCTGTCTCCCATTCCATGGAAAAGCCATATTGAGGGTGAAGCGTAGGAGAATGTGCCAAATTTATGTAGTAATCAACTTGCGGGCTGTCGCTGCCACATACTGTCGTCCAGATAGTCACGGCTCTTTCGGCAAAGACGCGCGCTCTTGCCAAGTCACCATACGCGATGGCCAGCGTCGCGGCACTTCCGTAAACCCCCGCGAACCCACATTCTTCTCGTCCTAGCTCGCTATAGATACGAGTTTGATCATGTAAATAGCCCAGAGCCTCGAGCGGGTATGTTTTGGACTTGAGTTCGCAGACGTCTTCTAACCAGACAATCTGTTCGAGTTTTTGGTCGCGTTCTTGGCGCTGCTTGTACGGTAGCCAACAAAGGCGACACATGCATATAAAGTCGAACGAGTCTCTGATACTTCGCTGCCGGCTTTTCCGGTCCATGAGAAAGAGCACGTACGATAAAGTGATTTCTTCGCCTGCATCAATGTCTCTGATGGCATGCACCGTGTGTCGTTTAATTTTGTCGTTCCAGGAATGTATGGCGTTGCTTCCGCAGTCATGATTGATTCGGGACGCTTCTAGAAAGACGCCAGCCTTTTTTTGGTCGCTTTCAATCATGGGAAAGGCGTTTGTTCTAAAGATACCGAGGCATTGCTCCGCAGCATCCTCCATATTGTCAGTATCATCCATGTTGTCGGCTTCGTCCATATGATTAGAATCATCCATATCATCAGAGTCGTCCATATCGTCAGAATCGTCCATATCGTCAAATCGGTGGGCGTTATGCAGGGATAGAAAGGCACGTTGTTGATCAATGCTGAGTGCTTTCAATTGCCGGCAAATCGATATTTGCCCCTCCTCAAAGTCTATGTCTCTCGGCAGTGTGATCAAAGGCTGCTCGGAAAGGATTCGCGTGCCTTTGGGAATGCTTCTGGTAGCAACGAGACCCATGCCTTTTCCTCGTACATCCTGCAAGGCATACATGGAATCGCTCGCCGGGCTGTTCATTATTGTCGTTAACCTTCTTGTGATATTTTATGTGCTGCGTGCATGGCTCTTGTGAAGTCAGAATGAAAAAGTCTAACTGGGCTCTCAACGACCGGGCTTTCAAAGACACGAGATGCTTTGTCATTACATTTAATGCAAACGACATAATGTTTTATTACAAACGAGATCCGTTTGCTTCGTTTCTCGTCTTTTGCCGTCACGCCAAGCATCGCATCGGCTAGCAGACTAGCAGTTTTAGGTCTCGAATCAGCCTGCACATTTGATTGCCGCTCGTTTACGTTAATTAAGGCTTGAATTATGCTGTCGGCGATCTTGGGACATGATTGATCTACTAGGCTGAGGCTGATATCTAGAGGGAAATCTGCGAATCGCGATTGCGAATGGCCCAAGAACGCAGAGACGATTTGACTACTGATGTCGGTGACTCTTAGTCTTAGAGCATCAAGTCGATTAAGCGCTCCGTGTTGCGTTTTCCTAATCGTGGTGCTTGCCTCTGTCGCTATTTTCTGTCAAGCCAGTGCATAGTGTATATCTGGACTAGTCGCGACTCACCAGCGCACGTCGCACGACTCAGCATCTCTGCACGAAGGCAGTACCGTCACAGCGGCACGATTCGGAACGATGAGGTGGAATACAGAGTAAATGCAACAGGTCGTGTAGAAGACGTCGCAAAGGACGGCTTGTGTCGACTGTGTAGGCGCAAAGTTGACGCGGCTCGATTTTATGGAGCTTTTCTCGTGAGACAAAACGACGTGATCTGTCCGACATGAATCGGCTCTCACCGGCAACATTATGACAGGGATCCTGCCATTCTCATCGACATTGTCATTCGTATCGTCATAGATCACAGTGAGCGGTGGATCGTCTCAGGCTAGAAACGCACTTTTCTTCTTCAACCTTCACGGATTTTCCCCTTTCTTCACATCTTTCTTGTTCTTGAAATGACTTTTTTTCATGTTTCTTCTCATCCATGGATATTCCTACGCTTGTACATCAAGGCTCATCAGACACTGTCTGAACAGTGTCCTGACTCCTCTTGCCCAAAGGCCTCTGTCTTCGTCGACAGGCAAACCAACATCACACTTTCAATCATGGCAGAAGCGCCTCCCCCCACCGCCCCCGCGCTGCGTCTCGACTCAAAGCGGAAATCTGGGCTGCGACGTCGGTAGCCGTGGACACTGTCCATGACAGCGGACAAGGCGTTCACGCCGCCCATGACAATGTCGCCATCGCGATCGAGACGCAGCGCGGGGGCGGCGGGGCGAGGCGCTTCTGCCATGATTGGAAGTGGGATATTGGTCTGCCTGTCGACGAAGACAGAGGCCTTTGAGCCCTTGGCGTTCCTGAACGCGGCCAACTGCTCGAGCTCGGTGGCGATCTCACAATCCTTGGCTCTACTCATCCCAGTCAAGATCAGAACGGAACCCGCGGATGGCGGTCGCGGAACGTATAAACTCATTTTTGTCGAAGGCACAGATCAAAACGTTGGCGGTGTGGTGGTCGTCCCGCTGGTTAGTCTGGCTCATGTGTATGTGCACGAGGTGGGCGGCGAAATACTTCGCGGGCCTGGCACCTGTGGATGGCGATGAGAATATGGCGGTGGTTGAAGGGGGGGGCACAATGGCGCGGTGCGGTTGCAAAAACGCGCGAGGCCGGTGGTGAGAGTGGCGGTTTGTGAGAAATCACAGGAACATGACCCGGGGGATACGAATGAAGAAGCTTGTCAAAGATACGTCACGAAAAGGCTGTGAACATAAGCTCAAACAGAAGGGTAGGGTGTGTGTGACAAGGATCTACAGTAGAAACTCGTTATAACGATCTTCAGATCAACGATAATCTCGATAAACCGATATCTTTTGTTCAAAAATTTGGGTTCGCCTAGCAAATAGCGATAAAATTCGCTAAAACGATAGCGATATTTTTGGGCCCGAAAAATGGCCGGTATCGTTATAACGAATCGTCTGGCAGAAAAAAATCGCCCTACTCGTGAGTAACAAAATCGACCAAATTTTTGTATTTTGCCTCACCCTCACATGATACATCGCAACCCATCCCTCGCGCACACCGGTCACCATTCGAGATTTCCTCGAATTTCTGAAGGGGGTGCGCCCGTTTCAGCAGGATCATAATGAGCCATCGTACTAAGTACTTGGAGTCATTGGGAGGTTTTGGAAATTGAACCAAGCGCGATTGTTTTGTGTCTGGTCTTTCTTCACTGTCTTCATGATACCCGTAAAATCAAGCACATTGTTTTTATTGGTGGCGTTAAAGACCGCCGTAAATTACAAAAGCGATACGAATATATTGCACACATATCAAAGTCTCGACTGTTGAGTCTTCATGGCCTCGTGGGCGCTGCAGCCAATCAGCGTGCGTGGTTGCGCATCAAGCAATGTGATGTTGGCAGCGATTTTAAATTTTCAACCCCCGACAGTTAAGCTGGGCACTTGCTTCAATTGTCCCTCAAGGTTCAGAAGGAACACGACGATGGAATGAACATCACCAAACTTTGAAAGTAAGAAGATTCAACATGAAAGGGAAAATGAGAAGAAATCCTGACAAATAAAGAAGACCAACTACAAAATTGCACAAATCCGCTGCCCAAGTGCCTCAAGCTCTGAGCTCAGGCCCGGATTCACCTACCCTCCTTGCGCACCTTTCACTAATTGCCATCAATCTCAAGCTTGACTGACCTGTCTCGATATGAACGCACCACTATAGAGCGAAGTTAAGTCTCCCTTCTTATTTATGAATTTTTCTCAGAATCCCCATGGATCGTCATCAAGTCAAAGTGCTTCACGAGAGCGCACCAGTTGCTGGCCCAGAAGTAGGGCGATATCTTCCGCAAAGGCCGCCCTCTCCTTCAGCACTCCTCTAAAATGGTCCATAGTGATCTCTGAGTCCAAAATCGCGACCAAGTACGATACCACCAGCTCCCTGAGCCTCTGTGAGCCCGGTCGTTCGTAACAGAAGCGCACCAAGGCCACAATATCACCTACCCTTTCCCGCGAAAGTCGGAATCCGCATAAAGCTTTGTGAAGTTTTTGAATCGCCAACGATGTAAGTCCCACTATGTCACACGTGTGGACATACTGGTCCCACTGTGGACATGCATCATCATGCATTACAGAAACGGCACGGAGCTCAGCTCCGATCACACTTGCCTACTGCAGACATCCCGCATACGTCACTGAGAGTATTCGCATTTGCCGAAGCGGCACGGAGCTCACACCCGATCACACTTGCCTACTGCGGACATTCCGCATACTGTAACGTCATTGAGGACATTCTCGGCACGATATCATCTCCGAGCCAGCAGGAAGCGGAGGAGAGTCATTGAGGAGACCAGACATGTTAGTCTGGCATTCATGTATATATAGATGGAAGAGTCGCCCTCTCAAGGCTTGGGGACAACTGAGCCCATCAGAGTCCTTTTGAGAACCAAAGCCAACTATTGTGTTTCGTCTCGATCATTTCTATCGTTCCAAGCCCCGTGAAATCGGCCCTTGTCATAGATAGTTGGCTTTTCCTCTCAAGAGGCGTATTACGATTCACCAACACCTTCCATCGTCAATCACTGTCATCATCAATTCCTTTTTATTGACCACCTGATATATCCTTCACTATGGCATCCTCTTCCCGTACCGTATCAACCAGAATGCCTTCTACTCGTGCCGCAGCCAAAGCTGCCGCCTCCAGCAAAGGACACACGCCTTTCTATGAACCGCCAACCTTTGAAACGGCCATAAGTCAAGCACCTGACCTACCTCGGGAATATCATTACCAGCTATACACCGACATCACCAACTGTCAACATTAATCGACTGATGGAGGATTCAGGAAGTATACTCCGCAATCACGACCTGGGCCGGAAATGTGAACAATGGGCCATGGCTATCAGCGCAATCATGATACTATTCGTGATTGCTATCAACGAGTTTGCGTATTTTACCAGGAAGTGGTCGACACTATCCGGGTTGACGGAACCATCGAAGCGGCAAATAACACTCGATTGTTCAACGCTATGGAAGAAGTTTCAAGTGGCACAACTCTTCCTGGGCGATTTATACGGTCAGATCATTCAGTTTGCCAATGATGAGGACCAACAACAAAGAGCTTTAACCCGCCTACTTGACGTCCAGGCACGAAGTGCTGCTACCACACAAGTGTTACGACACCAGTTGTCCCATTCAAAACAGTCGACCCCACAGAGTCAGCCGACTTCTCCGACTCAGCAGACAAGTTCGCAGAGTCAACAAACACCGAACCATATAGACAACACAAACACCGGACCGCTTGACTCACCCCTTTTGAATCATGGAGCTATCACTGCTTTTTTTATCTCGTATTCTGGAGGCGCAAGCCAGACCTTCCGTCGCCCATGTAACATGTTCACCCTGTGCAGATCAACAAACCGCAAAATTTCAACGGGAGAAACCAACAGAAGTTTCGATCATGGTAGGCCACCATCATGGCCTATCTGGAATCTTTTCCCAACAGTTTTGATACCGATCGTATGAAAATTAGTTGGGTAGGGTCGCTCCTCACCGACACTGCCCAAGATTGCACCAATATCGCATGGAAAGAAATAAAATAACTTCACAAGAAGAGTCGTGGGCCACTTACCGCATGGCCATCAAGGATCGATTCACGGATGCCGCCTAATCGCTCATCTTTGCATTTTGAACCTTCCTTCCTCCAGATCGAAAATACACGACGTCCCAAAAAGCCCGACCTTACGAGAGTTCCGACTCCCGAGTCCCTGCAAGAATTATCATGATTCATCATCGATCAAGCCTCAACTGACAACGACAACAAGAACGAACGATCACCATCGAACCCTAATGCCCGAATTCATCAAGAAAGTCCAGTGGACAATCTCAACCTTCAACATAAGTTCGACTCATATAATATATTTCCTGATTACACACCAACTCAAGTTGAAGTGCAGAACTTATGAAGCCGGTCGAGCGGCGACCTGGATAAAGGCTAAAGCTGCAGTCCAGCTTCAAGCTACCATCTGTTTCACTTGAGGCAACCAACCCTCATGATGCGATCCGTCTTCCCGACAACTCTTGTCAAGAAGAATTTTAAGAAGAAAGCACGCATGCGGCATCATGCGTGTTAACGATTCACCACCATCCTACCGGAACACAGACTACAGTTCCGCAGAAGCTACTCCAGTCTCCTTCATCCAACCTCCTGACACTCTTGCAGAGGAGGGATCCGACAACATCTAAAATCCGAGAACCTATAAATCTCCTGTCGTCGGTCGACTGGTTCAAGAATCAAAAGTGCAGGTCGACAGCGGCTTAACCAAGACAATATCTGCGACTCTTACCAGCAACTTCGTGAAATCTATCAAGAAGTGCGAAGCTTCTAAGTTCTTTGTCAGACCAGGGCCCTCGACAAATCATCCAGCAGGATGAAGTTTGAACAGAACCTGACAACTTCAGAACTATCGACTGATACCAACACCGGTCTACACCCAGAACTCTTCCACCGAGAAGACCCTTTTTTCCTGACTCCTTGCTTCCTCGCCTCGTGGAGGCTCAAGCTTAACCCTCTATCGCCCATTTCAATCCGGTCCAAGACTCCAAATGAACAAACCCCAGACCTCGACTTTGACCTCTTGGACACCCTGTCGTGCATCGAGTCGCGACTCATCGTTCGCCCAACCCACGCTACATTGCTACAATTGTGAGACATCACTCTCCCAGGGCATTATCAATATCATGCGCCTCCGTCACGCGTGATCCATCCGTATATTGCCAAAGAACGATCACAAGCACTACTCAACACCTCGATCAGCTTAATTCTCCTTCGAACTTCGACCATATCTGTTGGGTCGGGGAAGTCGGCTGGCTATGTGGGGTCGACTGTTTTGAATGGGACAGTTGGTGTCGTAACACTTGTGAGGTAGCGGCACTTCGTGCCTGGACGTCAAGTAGGCGGGTTAAAGCTCTTTGTTGTTGGTCCGCATCATCGGCAAACTGAATGATCTGACCGTATAAATTGTGAGGAATCGGATATCCCTGCCGACCCGACCAAAAGGTCAGAACACTAAGCTGATGAGAACCAGCTTAGTGCGGGATATATAGGTACATGCTGGCTTTGAAGCCGACGGACAGAGCAGTTACGGGTAACCGTCACATGAATCACCCAGGAAGAGTTGTGCCACTTCTTCCAAGTTCCATAGCGGTGAACAATCGAGTGCTATTTTCCGGTTCGATGGTACCGTCTACCCGGATAGTATCATAGTGTCGACCACTTCCTGGTAAAATACGCAAACTCGTTGATAGCAATCAGTGATCACGAATAGTATCATGATTGCGCTGATAGCCTGATAGACATTGTTCACATTTCCGGCCCAGGTCGTGAATCGTGATTGCGGAGTATACCTCCTCCATCAGTCGATTAATGTTGGTGATGTCGGTGAGTGGCTGATGCTGATATTCTGTAGGTAGACCAGGTGCTTGACTTATGGCCGTTTCAAAGGTTGGCGGTTCGAAGAAAGGTGTATGTCCTTCCCTTGAGGCGGCAGCCTTGGCTGCGGAACGAGTAGAAGGCACGATGTATCAGGTGGTAAAAAGAAAAAAAAAAGGCTTTATCATTTTGATGATGACAGTGATTGACAATAGAAGGGATTTGGTGAAACGCGGTACGCCGTTTGAGAGGAAGAGCCAACTATCTGTGCACTATGCCGTAGCATTCGGCAAACATGAAGACCTTGGCATGGGCGATGAAGAACTCAGAGTAGTCTGTATCCAGGTTTCCTGTGTTGAGATTCGGGATCATTCGGCGCAGCTGCAGGCTGCAGCGTTGTCCTCATACCCATACTCTTGAGTCTTTACTCTGGGTGAATTCAAGCCACTGCCAACGTACTTTAGTTTTCAGTGTGTGAAACTCGATTTTTTCGACTTAGTTGCTTTCAACTTAGTTGTGCGCAGCTGAGGTGGCACCCATGTAGTTCTAGGTTTCGACGGTGAAGGGGGCGACATGTCTGATGGAATCATTGGCATGTGATAGTCTCCGCTGTAAATGAACTCGGAAAACGCGGTAAAGGTGTTGGCATCGTCGACGTCGTCCGCGAGCTGGATGTCGCGATTCTGTCCCTCGGCAACGGGACGATTGACCATCTTGCCAAGTGCTTCGCTGCTGTTCGCCACCATCGTTGAATGCAGGAAAAATTCCTCCTTGGCTTTTCCCACCACAAACTTGACTGGTCGGGACTTAAAAATCCTACGCGACGAGGCGTTTCTTGATTTTTGTCAGCATTTACGATCAAAGCATTGACAGAGAGAGACGATAGTGCGTCCGACACGGTGCGAGCCACGCCGACATACCCCTCGTATGGTAAATCCTGCACATTTCCACTGTTTTCTATTGTCGGAACTTGGTGTTGACCGTGTTGTTCGATTGCTGTTTTCGGGTGACAGGAGTCATAGGACCGGTGAGCGTCGACGAGAACATCGTATGGTAGACCCTGCATATTGCCAATTTTTTCTATTGTTGGAACTTGGTGTTGTTCGATTGCTGTTTTCGGGTGACAGGAGTCACAGGACCGGTGAGCGTCGAGAGTCGAGACTCGAGCGACAAAATCAATCTCTTTGCGACGAAGAGGTCAGTACAAAAAGGAGAAGACAGGGTCGATTGAAGGGGTTCCAATTTTCGAAGGCGCCAGTTGAAGGAGGAAATACTGCTTCTGATTTACACTAAAGGAGTGAGAAAAAGGACGATAATTCTGAAGTTCTGATGTAGGTGGTGGAAAATCTCCCAGGCAGCGTACTCGAGCTATTCGAAATAGTATGGTGCGTTTGCCTCGATTCCCCTACCTTTTCTTGGTCTATTCCCTCTCTTTGCAAAACCGTTCGCTGACTCAACGTCTGCTTTCTTCCTATGGCCATGCAAACGCGCGCCATGACACGAATCCTCAAACGGGCCATGCAAAGAGAAACGGCAGAAAAGAGCTGAAACGATGTCTGTTCTCCATTCCATTTCTCGTTTCCATCAGACCAAAATGGATTATTAACGAGCACGGAATTTCTTCACACATTCTTGGAATATTTGGGTGTCCCAGACTTTTGCGCTCGTCCTAGACTTTTGCCGCCAAGTCGGCGAGTACATCCTTCCTCACACCTCAACCAGTACCTGTCAATCATCGCGGAACCTTAGCCAGCGTTCAGACGGGGGAAACTACCTAAGAAGATGCCACTCTTAGCCCTGAGACAAAGGAACAACACCGTTTCGCTCCAGACAGTACCGATAAACTCTCCGTGGTCTCCGAGGTCCACAGACGTGTGTTCTATTATGACATGGAAGATCGTCGATACGAGCTGCTGGATCTTCTAGACCGCGTCTTGCAATATGGTCCGTCTACCACTCAGCTCGAAGCATTCACAGAGGCTTTAGCGGGAACGTATTTTGTGTTTTCCCCCGAGATGGGAGAAGACCAGCCTGCGGGTCATGGAAATGAAGAAGGCGAGGTCGATCGCCATGGAAATGCAGGACAAGACGACAGAGCTTACCGAGCCTGTCCCGAACGGAATGCAATTGCTGCGGACATTTGTCGATTACTTCAAATGCCAGCAGATGACACGACGAAATTTGCTTTACCCTGGAAGGACACTATTCCGGGTAAGCTGGAAGCGTTCTTGGATCATCTTGACGAGCATTATTGCCATCGCAGTGCGGCGCCAGCGCACATCGCGGCAGCTGAGGGCCCGGGAAGACAGGCTGAGGATCCCGATAGACATCGAGCTTTTATCAATCCCAGATTCGCGGAGATTTTGCGGGAAGAAATTGACCGCGCAGAAGCGGTCATTTCAAATCGCCACCTCAAAAGTAGCAGCGGTCACAAGTTACAACTCGGGATATACCATACCTACGGCTTTCAGGGCGAGGATTGAGTTCCGGGGCAGGCGTGGCTGGGGCAGTCCACTTGTTGCCGAGGGTATCGGTACCTTAGGAGGTACCTGTTGGACCAGGTTTTATTTGCCCCGCAACGAACCATGACCAAGAAATTTTCATTTGGACCAATCACAGTGCGAATAGGTAAGCCTTTTCTTCACAAACGAGAATCCGTTTGCTTCATTTCAGCCGCGTTATTTCTGATCACACGGCGCATCAGACCAGTTCGCCTTTTGCCATCGGCCGCCGGCGCGATTCGGACTGGTGAGGTGGAATGCGGAGTCAAAGCAGTTGTCGTGCAAAAGACAGGCGCGTTTGACGCCGCTCAAATTCATGGAGCCCTTCTCAGGAGGCAAGACGATATGATCTGTCCGACATCAATTGTCTTCTCACGCGGGCTAAATTATGGCACGGATCATGCCATATTGTCCATGGTCATTACCATTGTCATCGCTCTCGTCATTCGCATCGTCATCGATCACAGTGAGCGGCGGAATGTCTCAAGCGAGAAACATCACTTTTCTTATTCAACCTTGACGGCTTTTCCCCTTTCTTCACAACTTTCTCGTTATTAGAACGACTTTCCATGCATGTTTCTTCTCGTCCATGGTTATGTTATTCCTACGCTTGCACATCAATGACTTGTCGGGGACTGTCTGAACAGTGTCCTCTTGCTCGGCTTGCCTGTACTACTGGACAGATACAGATCACAACAAATGTTGTTTTGACCCCTTCAGACAGGACCTGACCATCATAATCGCGAAAATGCCAGGCCCATGATCAGATTGAATTGTCGGCGACCCTGAGAGGAAAACGGACACAGTCCTGGACTTCATCCCATTTGATGAGAAACAAGCCTCGCAGATCGGGGTCCCTGAGGAACTTGCAATCGCCCTTGTGAGCTTTCATTGTCCAACCGGCCATCTGGCACTCCTTGACAGAAACACATGTTAGCAAAGTGTCAACTGTCACAGGTCCAACGCGTCACGCAACACCGAGAGGGTCAGAATACGATAGTGACCTTTCCCATATTCCAGGAGGCGTACCTTGTTGCAATACCAAAACGACAAGCACATACCGCACCGTTTCATCGACGTTGCTGCGGTATTACTGCCACACCCGTGGCACGTTCTCATGTCATTCTGCTGCCGGACTGCGAATTTCCGGAACTGACTATTCAACTCGAGCATTCTGGACAGGGAAAGCGGAAAAATCTGTCCAAAGGTGGTTCAAGTTCAAGGATTAGCGAAAGCTGTAACAAAATGCGCGGAGTCATTGCCAAGGAGTTGGGGTGCTAGGCTTGTTTACCTTCATCATCCGCGGATCTTCATGACGGATACCAGGAGGTGAGAACTGGAACAGGTGTTGTAACGCGTCGAGAACAGCGACTGTGTACCCCGTCTTATATTGTGTGCGCATCAATTCACGTCCTCCGCCCTTGGTGTAGAAGCACAATGGAAATTTCTTCCCTTGCATGTCCTGAATCTCAAACTTGAGACGACCAAAGAATTCAATCTCCACAATCTCGCCCAAGAAGCACCATTGACGTTTTTGGGAGCTGCCACCTGCGACAACGCCCTTCGTATATGGGAGATCTACATACCCACAGAAGTTCGCTTGACTAGGTGGACTCTTCAGCTGTGTGAGACCTGTTGGCGTTTCTATTTTCCAGAGCCAGTTTTCAAAGTCAACAGGCCCAAGTCCTTGCGGTACATCGCCCATGTCTGTCTTCCATTCCGTAGAGAAGCCATATAGAGGGTGAAGCGTAACGGACCGTGCCAAATCTGTGTAGTTGATGACACGTTGGCTGTCGCTGCCACATACTGTCGTCCAGACGGTCGCGGTCCTTTCCGCAAAGATGCGCGCTCTTGCCAAGTCGCCATACGCGATGGTGAGATCCGCAGCAAATTGGAAGACCTGCGCGGAGTCAGAGTCTCCTCGTCCTAGCTCGCTATAGAGACACATTTCGGCATGGCAGTAGCGCAGAGTCTGTATCGGGGACTGTCGGTATGTTGATTTGCACAGTTCTCCCAAACGGACAATCTTTTCCAGCTTTCGGTCGCGTTCCTGCCTCAGCTTGCCCGGCAAAGAGCAGAGCCGACACGAGCATGTAATGCCCCATGCTACCTTCAAAATTTTCCGCCGGCTTTCAGAATTTGTGAGAAACTCCACGTACTGTACTGTTATTTCTTCCCCAGAATCTATATCTCTGATGGCATGCACCGTGAGTCGTTGAATTGTGTCGTTCCAATCATACGTAGCGTTATTGTCGCAGTCATGATTGATGCGGCATGCTTGCATGTAAATCCCCCTGTTGTTTGAATCATTCTCTCCAGCAGGCAGACTATTTGTCTGGAAAATGCCAAGATATCGCCTTGCAGTATCGTGGAATGTGTGGGCGTTATGCATGGAGAGGAAAGCATCTCGTTGGTCTTTGCTCAATAATTCCACTTGCTGGCATACCAATCTCTGTCGTTCTTCGATATCCATAACGTTTCTTACAGTAAAGAAAGCCTGCTCAGAAACAGGGCTGCCGCAAAGTCAAATCAAATCAAATACATGGTCTGATTTGATTGCTTGAGGGTATTTTCGAGGCAGATTTGATTGCTTGAGTATATTT
>SRQL01000209.1:0-41449 GCA_018360575.1 Claviceps sp. LM454 group G7
CCTGTCTTTCTGATAGTATCATTGAGTCTTGTTCATCTTCTCTTTTTAGTCTGGTAGATCTTGTCAGATCTATCAGCCATTCTTCTCTTGTCTTCCCTCAGTGAGCCGAGAGTCTGTTCTTTGCCCATCTTATCACCTATTCGACCTTTGTTCGGGTTCCCACCTTTTCCGGCCCTCCGTGCTCCGAGTTTCACTATAGGTAGGTAACTTCCTTGCTACACGGTCCACCCAGTTCTATAGTAGGTAGGTACAAATATCCTCTTGATAGAGTATGTACATAGGTACCCTGTGTTAAGATCGTTGCACAGGTAAAGAAACGGGCGCGTGTACTACCTAGGTAGCCGAGGACGATACTCTGTGGACTGTGCGACAGACAAGTCCCCATCTACCAGGGCATCGTCGGGCACATCAGGAGGATGTTAGGTACATCTATCATGCCCCCATGGTACCTACTCCGTATCCGTAGATCCGAGCATTACCTATTGACAGGCATCATGTCTTTATATGCATTTCTACGGAGATGCAACGTGTATATACAAGGCCATGCATCCTTTAGGAGGCATGTACTACCTATCACCCTGCAATTCTGCGCAAGTTTCCCATCAATCCTGCGTGGCCTACCTACCTGACCTAAGGCCGTGTCGGCCGGCCAAGGGAGGGAGGCACTGTCTCCCAGTTCAGCCGGATTGACGGATGCTCTCCTGGATGGCAGCCGAGGCATTTGCCGGGGTTCATGCATTGGTTAAGGAACAATAAGCATTATGCGAAGCGACGTCTCACACTGATACGACGGCTTACCCCAATCATGTTCTCCATCTGCGCCGGCCGTGACTCCGGGCCACACACATGAGGCATTGATTTGTTCGGCCTCATCTGAGCCTTGGTTCTCCGGTCGCAAGTCCAGTGTTGCCGTTCGGAAGAGCTCGTATGCGGCCTCGGAGATGTGGTGAATCACGGCGAGCAAATGTTCGTGAAGAATAATCAAGTTTCTTCGCGGAGGGTCAAGGCCTTCATTGGATTCTCAACTTCCTCCTTGCCATACTCAGCGCAAAGGAAGAGATATTCATGCCCAGCACTATTATGCAACGAAGGGCATGCCTTCGTGGGGCCGAAATAGAGTTGGGCCGTTCGATGACTTTGAATCGTACAACATGAAACTGAGACAGTCTTCCCGCGCGGAGAAACATGGCAAAAGATCCGTAGGGTGGTACAGGGCTTTCAGCTGACTCATATGTAAAATGCTTCCTGGGTCCCTAGAAGTATGGCTACTCATTGACGTCGGACGAGCAAAAACTCCATCTCGTCATGAACGGCTCCCTAGAGAAACATCATCAAGGTTCACCTGTAGTCCGAAAATGCCAAGCTCCCACGCCAATTCTACGGTGTTTAAACTCAACACTACCTAGAGGACTTAAAGCATAAGCTTATTTTCACCACGTCGTCGATTCGATCTGGCGCATCGTGCGGCCCGACTCGGCCGCAAACGGAAAAGTGGTAAGTAACGTTATCCATCAAGCATAGCACCGAGCGAGGTAGGATTATAGAGCTGAGCGGAGCGTACAGACCACGAGGCGTTAAACGACACGGCAGACCCTGAAACTCGGTCGGCATGGTCTCGTGTTGCCTGAAGCCAAACTATGTTTGTAGGTACATGTACCTATCGCCGCGCAGTCGCTGCCGTTTCGCATGTCGTCAAACTTCAAAGTCCGCATATAGATTTCTCCTCCTAGGTATCCGTAAGACGTCTATGATATATGAGAATGCAGCAGGCATGAAAAGGACAGATGGAGACATCGAGAGTTGAAACTTTTGGCAGTTGAGCATCGGCCTTGGCTCATGGCCGAGTGAATTAAGCATTCGAGCCACGTGTCAAGGACGGCTTTTTTTGCTAGAAAACATACAAAACAAGATACCTACCTGCCTTACTTTGAACCACGGAACTGACTGCGCTTGCCTGGGCCGGATGAATGACGAAGTCTGCCGCCTCTGATGCCGACCCGATAAAAGGCGCTTCCCGCGTTGGAAGTCGCTATGTACTGATTAGGTGCCGCGGGCGTGTGCCTCACCCGCCATGACACCAAGAATCAGGCACAGGCATGCCAAGCGCAGGTAGATAGGCTTCTCGCATTCCAAGTGAACTCTGAGATGCGTTTTGCAAGAGCATCCGCGTTTGAGATGGCTGCGTGGCGCGACGGGACAAAAGCCGTAAATAGCGCCGGACACGTGGTGCCTACCTACCTAAGGTACCTACCTACCTATTATCTATAGCAGCCCCTTGGCAAAATAACCTCACATTCACACGCCAAAAAGTGGGTGAGAATGTGAGCTTTTTTTACACCCTCACTGTTCCTTCCTTAGGTACCTGCATACATAGGCACCTCTCTACCTAGGCACCTATGTAGGTGAGGAGGTACCTATGTACCTACCTACAGAGGTACATCCTAAGGTACCTGCCTCCAGGGCGGGCCCTGGCGGATCTGAGCGGGCCACCAGTGATCACTGATCACTGATCACTGACCCAATGCCATTTTGCAAGCAGCGCCAGCTGTCCGACCGCTGCAACCAGCCCAGACAGCTGTCGCCACTTGCACAAGCCCTATCATTCTTTCGTCGTTCGACTCGACTGCCAACAAAAGTATGAGCACCCCTCCGTCTTATCATGTCTCGCGTGTGACGGCTTCATCCATGCTTGATCATACCTACATGGCACCGTTTCTTCCTAGCATAGGTAGTGTCCGCCGCTTGGCACGCGCTTTCGGCCGCGAATACCTATGGCTTGTCCTGCAGGCACCAATCACTTCGACCGAACCTTGGAATGAAGTTAGGTTACCATCTACATATGTACCTTGGGTACTCCGTCATCGAGCCCGCACACGCGCTCACACGCTGCCGCCCTTTCCATAGGTACTCCGTTATTCCGTCCTCAGCAAAGCCGCGGTGGCGCCTCAAGACGCCGGGTGGCGGTGCGGCGGCGGCCCGGCCGAGAGGGTGTTGCGCCATGCCGTCCTTGGCATGCAAGGCGCCGGGCTCGTCAGGGCGCAGAAGTACGCCGACGACGCGAGCTTCCCGTTGAGACTCGTTCATGACGGAAGAAGATGGACAAGTTCTCGAGCGCACGAGACTGGCTGGCAAACGTTCTGAGCAAGTGCGGCCTTCCACCCTTAAGATCGCTCACTATCACTCGGCTCACTGTGTATCACGGAGAACCCTTGTACGTATATGTACCTACCTACATATGTACATTAGGTAGGCGACTGGACCAGAACTTAGAAGTCCAATGCGCAGCGGCCCTCGGACTCGGAGCCGTGTCATGACACGATCCTGCACCGGTGGCCGCTTTTCGTGGGACAAAGTTGATCCCTGGTTTTGGCCCTGGTGGAGCAGAATGGCCAGCAAAAAGCTGAAGCCTGACGCTACCTCCCACTCGCCGACGACGGCAGTTCTTACCTGTTACCTTAGGTAGGTAGCTCACATGTGAAAGACAAACTACCTGCAGCTTCCAGTCTTTTGAAGCTCCCTTACGACCTTCTTGTCCCAGGACTCTTGATATATATCAGTTTCCTGCCACAACAGGGGCTGCCCTGCCTCGCTCTTCAGCGCACAGAACAGAGACCTTTTGGCCTTCTGTATAGGTAACAGGTTACATACCTACTCTCCTCATCATGGCACGTCCCTTCTTCAACACCAAACCACCACACCTTCCGTGACCCGTCATCACAGACCCGCTCGTGAGACGGTGGATCGGCTTGGCATCGGCGATGGGCCAATCAAGCCGAAAGTTGTGTCCCAATCTGGAGACCTTAAAGTCCTCCTTAACACGGACCGGTCTTCAGCAGTTGCCGACGGAGGGTCGTCGTTTTACCTTGTATCTTTGGGGTCTTGGCGAGGCGCGTTCTCTCGAGGGCGGCCCCACCTCCATGAGACACTCACGAAATACACATCTGATTCCTGAACAAGATGCCCAACATACACAGAGCTAGGCATTGCAACACTGCGAATCTGCGATCGGCAGAGCACGGGAATATGAATTGCCTTGCCTCGTGAATGTGTTGCGTTTCTTTGCATTGCCTCGCTTACGCTTCTTTCAAAGCGATGCCCCCGAAGGTGGGACTACCTAGGTACCTAAGATACCTAAACGTCAAAGCAGCAGACCTTGCCTCCCCAACGAAAGGGCAAGATAAGACCTCTCACATTGCAAAGCTTTCTTCATATGCCAAGATTCCGCCAACCTTTTTCGCACAGTCCATAACCAAGAAACACCCCCGCTTAGTCCACTTTTTTCTTCTGTTTTACTTTTCTAAAACATTAGGTATTCCTTCTTTTCTTGCCTGTTCTATGGCTGAGTCCTGCACAGACGGGGTTTCTAACGTTACAGTGCTGGCCCGGGGGCATGAACGGGCGCAGTTTCTCCCGGGACATCACTCCATTCTTTTGGCTTTATCCTGCGTTGTCTTACATCTTTGCATCTATAGATACTCGCCTGATTCCCCCTGCTTTCAACCCTACTGGCATTCATAACTCATTGCCTCGTTTGCTCACCAATCGTCTTCCCACGTTTTTTTTCTTCAAACTGACGCACGCAATCTCATTAATTAGTTTGCTTGCCACTGTCTCACATTAACATCAAGATGCCTAGTCGACCGAGACCTAAGAGCTGGTGCGAATCAGGCAGATCAACGAGAAGAAATTCCATGTCGTCCTTCCACGATGGGTCCAAAATGCAGACTACCCTTGGACCCTGCGTCGAGACTTGCACTGGAGGAACATTACAAGAAAGAAGATGCGTGTCTTCGACGCCGTCTCTCCTCGAGGCTCAAAAGATTGAGGTGGACGCCACTTCCGAACAAACACATGACGGCGTCGACGCCTTCGACCCCCAGCGACCGAAAATAGGACTCAAACAACGGCTTCATCATTTCACATGGGCCTGGTACACGTTACCAATGAGCACAGGTGGCCTTGCCTTGCTCATTCGGTCGCAGCCATATCGATTCCCGGGCCTGGACATCATTGGCTTGATCGTATATATTCTCAACCTCGTCATCTTCACCACCATTTCTTGCCTGATGGTGGCTCGGTTCTCCATCCACTCAGGGGACATGTCCAAGTCGATCAAGCATCCAAGAGAAGGCTTCTTTCTACCCACATTCTTCCTCTCAGTCGCGACTATCATCACCAGTACGGACCGCTACGTGATACCAAAGCACGATATCGGCCTTGTCTGGGCAGTTTCAGGCGCATTTTGGGCCTACGTCGCCGTCACGCTTCTTCTGGCCATTGGCCAGTACAGTTATGTGTTTGCGGCGCACCGATTCGAACTCCACACGATGATGCCGACGTGGATTCTGCCCATCTTCCCCATCATGCTGTCCGGCACGATCGCATCCGTGATAGCCGAAACGCAGCCCCAAGCTGCTGCCATTCCCATCATTGTCGCGGGCTTGACGTGTCAAGGCCTTGGATTCGCGGTCGCTGTGCTCATGTACGCTCACATGGTCGGACGCCTCATGTCAGCTGGATTGCCCAATCGGGAGCACCGGCCGGGTCTTTTCATGTGTGTGGGGCCACCGGCATTCACGGCCCTGGCCCTCGTGGGGATGGCCAAGGGACTCCCAGTCAATCTTGGCACGGCTGTGGATGGCCGATTCTTTGACACTGCCGTGGTCCGTACGATGGCCCTGATGAGCGCCATTTTCTTGTGGTCCCTCAGTCTGTGGTGGTTCGGCATCGCGGCTGTGGCTGTCGTTCAGTCGCCGCCCAAGCACTTCCATCTCGGCTGGTGGGCTATGGTCTTTCCTAATACTGGCTTTATTCTCGCCACGATATCCATCGGGAGGGAATTGAACCATGATGGCGTGCTATGGTTTGCTACCGGCCTCAGCATTTGTCTCGTCTGCACTTACTTGTTTGTATTAGTCAACCATGTTAAAGCTGTCATCAAGCAAGACATCATGTATCCCGGGAGAGATGAGGATATTGAAGATCATTAAGCTATCGCGATGGGTTTCAAATTTTCCTTTTCTTCTTTTTCGTTAGCTTCGCATTTATTCCCAATCAGTCATATGCATTAGCGGGGACGTTTGCGTTCACAGTTTTTTTCCTGTTTGATACAAGGCACGAGCCTAATGGCCATTGGCCATTTCTATTCTAGCGTCTGGAAGTCAATGGACCATGTTCAATAGCGTATATCTCATGAATGGGAATGACCGGCAAAAAGTACATATATGGAATTCAACCGGAAGAAATATCAACAAACATTCAAAAGCACAGGACATTTCTATTGTGCAGAAGATATGACAGACTACGGTGTGACTTGCTTCCATCATTTGACCCCGATGCCTGCAGGCTGCCATTCCCACGTTTGCTTCTCAACTCGGGCCA
The DNA here is from genome assembly GCA_018360575.1 of Claviceps sp. LM454 group G7. Classification (NCBI taxonomy): domain Eukaryota; kingdom Fungi; phylum Ascomycota; class Sordariomycetes; order Hypocreales; family Clavicipitaceae; genus Claviceps; species Claviceps sp. LM454 group G7. The sequence continues at coordinate 6,382 of SRQL01000209.1, forward strand.
ACACCACATCTCCAACGTCGATAAAGCCTCTAAGAAAAAGAAGGACTGGGGTGTGGAAGGTGTAGAATTGCGAATCATATGTCAAGATGGCACTTAGAAATTAGAATGCTTCGGCATTTAGCCTCTAATAAGGTACCTACATACATATGTACCTACATTAGGTAGGTACCTAACCTTATGTGCCTAGGTACCCTCTCCGTGCCAGGTACCTGATGGCCCGCCAACGAGAACGGAGCCTCGTGGCCACCTGGCGCCTGTTACCTGGCGCCTGTTGCAACTGCCAGCTGCCAGCTGCCTGACATCGCCCTAGGATTGATTGTCTGCATCAAGCTTCTCTCCGAGGCAGGCAGGTGCGGTTTTTGCAATTCGCACTCCCCACCAACATACGGAGTACATACCTAGGTACCATCTACCTAATATCATCCACATCTCCAAACACACCCGGTCCAGACTCACTCACACTCAGACTTGGCTAGCCCATTTGCCCGCCACGAAGAAACTCCACGCAGCTTTCATCTATCGCGATATTGTGTCCACTGCCACCCGCCGCTCCTCTGCAAAGGTGCGGGGCCAGAAGGCGATGACATGAGGATGGAAAGAGTGGTGAGAAGGTGACCTGTGCACCACCGACCCCAGGTGGCATTTCCCCCAAAAAGGCGCACGCAAATCGCACAAACCATTGGCCCGCTCGCCACGATAACAGGGATGGGCAGTATCTACTAGGTATCTGCGAAAGACGCTCTGCGGCGGCCTTGGATGGTAGATAAGAGGATCTTCAAGGAACACCCTCATCATCAAGGACGCTTGGGCATCCCCCCAGCAGCAGCATTCTGCCAACGCCAGTCAGAAACACGAAATGTCTGCGCACGCCGCCAACACCATGGCCTCGGACGGCGACCGACGACGTGCTTCGGCGAGCGGCGCCGCCGACCAGGCTCTCGCCGATCTCGGCTACAAGAGCGAGCTGCCTCGAAACCTCAGCATGATGAGCATACTGGGCCTGTCCTTTGCCATCATGGCGGTGCCCTACGGCCTGTCCACCACCATGTACATTACTCTCAACAATGGCCAGTCCGTGTCGGTCCTCTGGGGCTGGGTTCTCGTCTCGCTCATCTCCATCTGCATCGCCGCCTCCTTGGCCGAGATGTGCGCCGTCTTCCCAACCGCCGGCGGCGTCTACTACTGGTCTGCCATGCTGAGCACGCCCAGGTGGGCGGCTCCTGTGAGTTTCATCGACGGCTGGCTCACTCTCGTCGGCAACTGGACCGTCACCCTGTCCATCAATTTCGGCGGCGCCCAGCTCATCCTGAGCGCCATCACCCTTTTCAACCCGGACTATGCCCCCGCCCCGTGGCAGACCGTGCTGTGTTTCTGGGCCGTCATGGTCTTCTGCGCCCTGGTTAATGCCTTTGGGTCAAGATACCTGCACCTCATCAACCAGATTTGCATCTACTGGACTAGTGCGAGCGTCCTCATAATCCTCGTCACCTTGCTGGTCATGGCTCCGGAGAGACGTTCAGGCGAGTTTGTCTTTGGTCATTATGATGCTTCGGCTAGCGGATGGCCTTCTGCGTGGTCTTTCTTTGTTGGTTTACTGTCTCGTGAGTACATCTGACGGGAATTTTCTCCGCGAGCCGATATCTCATCATGCGTTATGCGGAATATGCCACGAACTTCTTTGCATGCCTGTGACGAGAATATAACCCCCAGCCCCTTACAAAGAATAAGAAAGCTAATGCCTTTTCTCTTTGCCTTTGCTCCTCGTTCGCTCCTCTTTCACAGCCGCCTACGTCCTGACTGGCTATGGCATGGTTGCTGCCATGTGCGAAGAAGTGCAGAACCCAGAGCGGGAGGTGCCCAAAGCCATTGTACTCTCTGTTGTGGCCGCCGGTATCACGGGCCTCATCTTCATCATCCCCTTGCTCTTCGTTATGCCTGACATTGCCACTCTGCTCAAGGAAGCCCAGCCCATCGGTCTGCTGTTCAAAACAGTGACGGGCTCGAGCGCTGGCGGATTTGGACTCCTGTTCCTCATCCTCGGTATCATGCTGTTCTCCGGCATCGGGGGTCTGACCGCCGCATCGCGCTGCACCTATGCGTTTGCGCGCGACGGCGCCATTCCCGGCCATCACCTGTGGTCTCGCGTCAACAAGAAGCTCAACATGCCTGTTTGGGCTCTGGTCTTATCCACAGTTGTCGACTGCCTCCTCGGCTGCATCTACTTTGGCTCCACCTCGGCCTTCAACTCCTTCACCGGCGTCGCCACCATCTGTCTCGGCATGTCGTACTGTGTCCCCGTCATGGTCCTTCTCGTTCGCCGCCGTGAGGCCGTCAAGCACTCGCCCTACTCTCTTGGGAAATTCGGCCCCATCATCAACATCATCTGCGTGGTGTGGATAATGTTCGCCCTCGTCATCTTCTGCATGCCCGTCACGCTCCCGGTCGATGCGTCCAGCATGAACTATGCGTCCGTGGTGTTTGCGGGCTTTGCGGCCGTTGCGGTGGTCTGGTACCTTGTGTATGCGCGGCGCAACTTCCACGGTCCGCCGGTGTTGGCGAGGACGGAAGCTTTACATTCGTCGCCGGGGCGGGGGGGAGAGGAGGCGGGTATGCGATTGGAGACGAGTATAAGTCCACCGAAGCTGCTATCCGAGAAGGATATTCGTTAGGGTGTCGAGCTGTCTCTATTTTCAGGGGTTTAGGGGTTATGGGGGGCTAAGATAGCATCAATTTCCAATATTCCACAACGCGAGTGCAAATCTGCATCACTCATCACTAGTTTCAATCGACAGGAAAGATAGATCTAGAGGCAGCCTGACCCATTTATTGTTTCATTGGCCCATTGAAGCAGTCCGTCCCTACTCCGTAATGAGCAGCAAAGTAGGTAGAAAGGTATCGTTGCCATCGCTCATTGTATTATGCGCCTTGTGCGCAGCCTGGCGCGGCCATGAAGAATGCACAAGGGCAGGCCATCCATACGGAAACAAAGGATAAACAAAAGACGCAAAGGCATCCACTACCTGTCTCTCGCAATTAGATGCCCTCCTTCATGTATTCATTGCCCAGTAGGATGCTGGTTCTCCCCCAAATATCCCTGAAATACCTACCCCTCTGGAAAACTCCCCGTCTATGTGTCCATCATCACCACAAGAAAATCTCCTATACGCTAATCGTCCTAAACACGCTAAATTCTTCACCCGTGGCGACCAAACTACCCGTGATCTGGGGATGCCAATGCACCTCCTTCGCATCCTTGAGATAATGCACAAACAACAACTGCGGAGGCACGTCCTGCACCCCCGCCGTATCCTTGCTCTCCTCATCGTCCAACTCGACCGCAAGATCCCACAGCGTGACGGTGTTGTCCCCGGCAGCGACAGCCATGATGGAATCATCCGTGGGATGCCACTCCAGACTAGTAATTTGCTCCTTGTGGAAATTAAAGCTGGCAACGGGCTGTGGCTTCTGGAAAGCATTGCTGGTGTTGTCGCTGGTCTTCCAGTTGCGCAGATCCCAGACTGCCCAGACGCCGTCGTCGTCTCCTGAGGCGAGGAGGTGGCTGGTCTGGCGGGACCAGGACATGACGTTGACGTCGTGGCGGGAGACTTGGACGGTTAGGGCTGGGGTGCGGGATTTGGAGCGCACATCCCAGACGCGGATGGTGCCGTCGCTGGAGGCGGACGCGAAGACGGATTGTTCCGAGGGGGACCATTGGATTTCTTCGACGCTGTTGGTGTGGCCCTGGAAGGGGCGGTTGTCGGTGACCCAGCCGCCGCCGTCGGTCCGGGTGGTGACGTAGATGAGGCCGTCGTTGTCGCCGGTCAGGAGCTTGCCGCCGGGGACGATGGGGGACCAGTCCAGAGCGTATCCCTCGGTCTTGTGTGCGCGGATGGTGGAGATGGGCTTGTTCTGCTGGGCTGTGATGGTGGTGCCGGGTTGGTCAAACGAGCAGAGATGCGGAGTGACATCGTGGATGAAGACCTGGCTTGACTCTGTCATCGTGGCTGTCAGGGTCGTTGCTGGACGGCCGGGCTCTTGGTTGCCTGGCGCGATCTGGTGCGCCCGGATGCGGTTCGTCGTCGAGTTGAGAGGGATTGCTCTGCTCTCCAGGATGGGCTCCGCGTCTTCGTCGTCGTCATCTTCCTCGTCCGAATCCTCGCCATCCCCCTGCCGGTCCAGCCTGCTCAGGCCGCTGAACTTGTTCACCAGCAGCTGATTGTCTGACGCCTTGGCGTTCTCTGCCTGTGTTCCCGCCACCATATACATGGTCGCGGGATATGCCTTGCGGTTATCGCCTAGGCCATCACGTACGATGTCAAACGACAGGCAGGGCCACGGCGTGCTGAGATTGTGCAGCATTTCGTACGTGGACAGATCGGGCGCCAGCGTCTGACCGGGCTCGAGCTTGTTTCGGCCGACGATGAAGGTCTCCTGGTCGACTTGCATGGCTCCTAGATCATTGTACCAGCGACACGTCAGCCTTGCCTTGTCCAGAATACCGTAGGTACGCACACGAATATGTGGAATCAACACCATGAAAGAAGTGTTCCTGTGAAGTGTACTTACCAGCAGCCTTCTCCTCGGCCTCGCGCTCAGCATCCGGTCGCCCGTCCACTCCAGCCTCGAAGATCTCGTCCTCGCTCTCGAATTCGTCCTCAAACTCATCCGCAAAGTCGCCCATTTCCTTATCGTCGTCAATGTCCATGGGGTCGGGGCGATCGCCGCCCTTCAGAGGGCCACTGCCATTCTCGTCGGCCACCCGCTTCGACATGGTGCAAGTTGTGCCGAGGGTAGTCCGGGGAGTAGTTTCGTTGGGCGAGTATACTTGGCTTCTTGTCCTCGAGAATTTTTATGCTGCGAGGTAGCAAAGGCGAAAGTGTGTTCAATGTGTCCGACTTGGAGGTTGGAGAATCGCTACCGTGCCGATGAGGGTCCTATCGGCCGGGCGGCAGGATATTTTTTTTTCTGACCGCCCCGATCGACATGACAACTTTTTGCGCTAGCTGAAGTGTGGCTGTGCGATGTGGCTGTCTGCTGCAGCCTGGCACCTGCTGCCGCTCACGAGTGACAGCCTCGGCCCCTCGAAATCACGTCACCGGCCTGACAAAGCCGGCATATTTGTCAGCCTCGAAAAGGTTGGCGCAATCAGCAGCAAAAATGAGGCACGGTACATCACTGGCCAATCGTTCCCCTTCCTCGTCATCAGCCTTGGCCCTTCCCACGCCTCAAAACCCTCACGACCCCTCATCCGTACACCTTGAAGCATACGGAGTAAATTCAACCCCTCCTCAACAACTCAAGTTCCTCAGATCCAGAAATCCACTCAATCCACATCAACAAGCGGAAACCCGCAAGAGGATCCCCCGAAAATAGCCCACCATGCCCGTCATCACCCTCACCTCAAAGGACGAGTTCGACTCCCTCATCAAATCCAACCCCTTCGTCGCCATCCAGGCCAGCGCATCCTGGTGCGGCCCCTGCAAAGCCATCTCCCCCCTCTTCGTCAAACACTCCGACGAGCACGGCGTCGAGAACACCTTCGCGTTCGCCAAGTTCGACACCGACGATGTTCCCGCCCTAGCAATGGAGCTGGGCGTCCGGTCCCTCCCGACGTTCCTCTTCTTCGAGAATGGGGACAAGTCCGACGTTACCGTCACGGGCGCGAACCCGCAAGCGCTGAAGAATTCTGTGGAGAAGTTGGCAGAGAAGACGAAGGCGAATGGGGCGAGTACTGTGAGTGCCCACTGCCAGTAGGCTTGCGTGATGGCGGTGTCGCTTGAGGAGAATGCCGTACCCGCCCCGGCGATTGAATACACTTACTAAACCGTGTGTGCCTCTGAATAGCTCAAAACGAACGAGGACTTTTAGATTCGACCGAAGCGCGGGTATTTTGGGATAGTTTGTCCGGTAGGGCAGGCGATTGAGCCATTGATCATACCTTCCAAAACCGCTGGGGGCGGAGGATAAGGTGAAGGCGTCGCGTTCAGCCTGGCTCGGCTAGATGATCGGTTCTGTCCTGTCCTGGCGAGGGATCGAGTCTGGCTTCGAAGTGCAATAGTTCAAACTTCTCCATGTAGTGAAGCGAGACTTGCACCGAGGTTGTGAGCCATATAGGGGCCGTTGACTACTCATGCGCAGTTCACGAGACTATGGAAATAGCAACATTCTGGGGAAAGACTTGTTATTGGCCTATTGGCGTATCGACTACGGCGCATCTATCTCAAGTCATGCGCTCTTTCATTGAGAATTAGAGAGAAAAAATTGTAAATAGATGAAAGAATAAAGCACTTCGCCGTGGTGCTGCTTTATCCACACGCGCGTGTACCGCCAGAAGCGCCTTAAACTCAAAAAAGTGATGTATATCGCCCCGGCTGCCTCCTAGACTCCCTCGCTATAATATATCAAGACAGGACTCGTGGGATTCCCGCTGCTTTCATGTCCAAGAAACAGAAACAAACAGTTTCCAAGCCTCCTCTTTACATATGTGCTCTCCCATAGCGCCCATCAATCTTTCACTATACATTCATCCGTCCACACTGCCCACACCGCAACCCATCCCTGCCTTTGGACATTCTTTTGGCCTTTGTACCCCGAGCGCCACCACACTCTCGACAGAGCAGCGCATCACCACTATCACTAGTCGAGTCCGTATTCGCCGCCTGCGCGCCTCGCATCTCCGCGCGCCGATCCTGGACAACACCAGAAATATAAGGCGGGGTATTCGTACTTTCATCCGCGCTCTCTTCCCTTGATTCCGAGTCACTGACTCTAGCTATTGAAGAATGAATCGGACCAACGGAGCGCCGTCGGTCAATATTGTTCTCGCTGACCTTCAACCGCTGTAAACCAGGCGCAGCGAGGCTTCGTCGGGCAGAGATTCGTCTGTCCCTATCACCTGGGTTCAGAGTGTTGTGCGCCTGGCTTGAGCTGTTGTCGACGGCGCCGGGCCTGCCTAGGGGGCTCGCGTGGATGGAGTGTCTCGCACCCGGTTTACCGGGTTTAGTAGCCTTCCAGCGACTCAGATTCCAGAAGCTGCCTTCTTCGTCACGGTCATTTTGGCCGTCTGGTTCTGATGCATTGATGAGATTGAAACTCGGGGCCAGGGGGATTGATCCGTCTCTGTCTCTGTTTGTGCGGAGGGAACTTCGGCCGGTGTGGATGCTGCTTGGAGGACTCGCTTGATGGTTCGTGTGACTTGCGATGCTAGATGTGTATGGCTTTTTTCGGGCTTCCAACGTCGGGGCCAGGGTAGAGGGGTTTTTGGGGGCACGGATGGACTTCATTGGTGAGAGAGATCGCTCACTTCGACTTATGTCCGTGTTGGTGCCGAAGCGACCCTCGACATCTTGGCGCCAGCTCATGATTCTGTCGGATGCGGGTTGTGTTTTTTGCGATGATGGTATGCTGAGGTTCAGTGAGCCACGCCGGGAGTGAACTCGGCTGCCGGTGCTGGTTCGCGTCGCAATGCTGCCGGAACGTCCGACGCCTGTCAATCTTCCAGAAAACTTGGAAGACACGTCCCATGTGCTTTGTTGCCGTTTCATATAAGCACAGTCTTGTCGAAACACCTTGATCGTACCTGTTCGGTCTGTGGTGATAATGATGTGGCCATCGGCATGTTTCGACCGTTCAATGTAGGCCGGACTCTCCTCTGGCTTCTTCAGACTACTCGCACTTTCTGAATTTCCACCGTCGGAGAGTCTGCCTTGACTCGTATTTCTTTCCTCCAGACTGATAAGCATGACAGGGGGTGGATTGCAAAGATCATAGATTGGATCTCCCGAGGCGCTTAGAAGCTGTCGAGTCTTGATTGGAGCCATGCAAGCGGTAGTGACCACCTCGGGATGTGCGTCGAAACATTCGTACGGTTGCCGATCCTTGAGGTCATTGTCAAGGCTTGCGACGTTCCATATGTACGCTTTGCGATCTTCGCTTCCTGAAATCACATAGGTCTTGTCGTCACTGAACCGCGCATGGATCTGGCTGGATGAGTTTTCCAGACCTCGGAACTTGACTTCCTGCATCCTGGTGCGCATGTTGTAGATTCTCACACGGCTGTCATTGGAGCTGATGAGGACCTTTACATCTTCCGCTCCGTCCTCAGATTGGATCATGGCAGTCTCAATACCGGTGATCTTGCTGCCCTTGGCGTTCTTACCCCTGGACGAACGAACATGAATTTGCGACTCCAATTTCAAGCCGTCTGTATTGTAAAACAGACACAGCCCACTCAGTAGCCCACATATTGCCGTCTTACCGTCGGGAGAGAACGCTACCGCTGTAATGAACGCGTTTGCGGTTGCTGAGAAGGCAACGGCCTTGTCAGGTATACTCCACAGACGCAGCTGCGCGTCTAGTGAGCCTGCCAAGAAGAAGCGGTCGTCTGTGGGGTGAAATGCGATAGACGTGACAAGATCGCTGTGCTTGAATGTGCAGAGACATTCTGGCCGGCTCATATGCCACAATCTCACGGTTTTATCCATGGAGGATGAGAGCAAAAAGTTATTCTTACTCCAACTCAGTGCCAACACTTCCCCCGTGTGGCCCTCAAATTCCCGAGTCGGCTTCGTTTGAAATACAGGCGCACTAAGCTTCTCTCCAGCTCCACGGCCTCGAACCTCTTCCTCTTCCTCTTGATATGCTTTTCGCTCTTCGGGGGTAGATATCACCGAGAAGACGCGGACAGTATGGTCTTTGCCGGCAACAGCAAGGTAACGCCCATCCAGACTAAACTCAGCGGCCCAAATGGCGTCGCCCGACTTTAGTATTTTGGATCCAACTACGGTAGCAGGCCCTCGGCTACGACTTTCATTCTCAGGTGTACGCTTGGCCCCGAGAAGCTCCTGCGCAAGAAACAGATGGTTGAATTCGCGCAGCTTTTTGTTATGACGTTTGACACGAATATAGCGAGTTGGCTCTCTGTGGAGCGGGATGAAACCTCCGCCGTCCTCGTCAACCAAAGTCAAGGCTCTAGCGGAAATGCCATCCGTCCGAAGCTCGCCCAGCTCGGAGTCGGAGTCGTGCATGCCATCATCTTTCTTTCGGGCGCCACGGATGGCGAGACGGCTCAGAAATGATGACCCTTTTCTGCGCAGAGACACGTTGTGTAAGCATTTCACCAATCATCCCATCATATATTCACTTTGGCGGATTAGAACTGGCGGACTGGCGCACCTGCGACTTTCTCGGTTGACATCTATACCAGGATTGCCAGTTTTTCCCTGGCTGTCCGTACTCTGCCTGTGAAAGCTATCCTGCGTAGGACTATCTGCCCGTGCCGATTGCAGAAACCTTTGAGCAATCGTTGGCTCCGCGCCAGTGTTCGTTCGAAGGTAAATTTGCTGCATCGCCACAAATGACACGTCGCGCCGTGTCAGTCACTGTTGAAGCACAGACGGCTTTCTTTTCGTGATGCAACATAAGAACATGTATGTACATACTGTGCTCAAAGGATCCAGACCGGAAGGGGTGGAACTGTTGAATGATGGAGACCTAGAAGATTGCCTAGGCTCCTTTTCCTTCAAATTCTGTGACGTACTTGAAGGTACATGTAGCAGGCGGGAGCTCGAGAGGCGATTCGGCGGAGCGGGCTGCGATGCGCCATGATCATTTGTTCCTTATAATCGTGAGCTTAGATAGAGCGTGACAGTATATCATCATGGAAAGATCAATGCGTCGGAGTCGGAGGCTTCGTGCGGTCCGAGGCTGGTATGTGCGGGAAACTAAAATAAAGGCATTGTATCGTACCTGTGGATTCGGATAGATCGGGGTTTTCAGTTCGGCTTGACGAGAGCTCGCCGGGCCTGCGCAAAGGACCCTCTGCTTGGCCTGAAAAGGCTGGCGAGGCTAGCTGGATCGACATATTCCATGCTGCGAGGGTTTCTGCAGCGCGGGAAACAGTAAATCGAATGGATCGTTTGTTTCTCGTGTGCTCTCTCTGGACCAACGTGAGCAAGGTGTCTTGTTGGCTCCTGGCTCGGCGGTCGCACCGCGGGTGGTGACAGGGAGGGGGGATGTCGATCGCAGACCCTCGCGATATGTCGGAACTTGAAGTGAACTGCAGGATCTCCAAAGGGGGGGTTCCGAATAGTCTGGATTCCGTAGTAGTCCTAGGCTAGCTTCTCCGAGGTCCGCACAAGCCGAATGTCCGGAGTCAGGAATTTGATTGCCTAGCTTACGGCAAACAGCGAACGACCCGAGGTCACGTTATATTAAGAGCTTGGTCTGATGGGGTTGAGTGAAATTCAGGGTCACTTGTCTAGCTGCGTGAATAATAAGGATCACATCTGCAGCGATCTGCTCGCGAGGCTCCGTCCAGCGTCGCGTGGAATTGAGACACACAGCACTTTGTTCCAGCGAAGCAGCACTGTCCGATGCGAGCTCAAGTAAATTAGCAGTGAGCCATCATCATCCATGCCCCTTCAGGCGATTCGTGAAGGAGGCGAACGCAGGCAAATAACAGAGTAAGTGGCACACTGGCGAGATGCTGCGTAGGTACGTCACAAGCGAAATGTACCAAGGTCCAGCCTCCAGTGGTCATCAATGATCATGGTCCATGGACCTTGGCCCGGAAGCGGCACTCGCTGAGTCGCTGCCACCAATCGCAGATGTCGGTGATATCATGCGCTTTTTGCGTCCTTTTCCTTGGTACATTAGGTACATAATGCTTTTGCGGCTCGACTCCACGGGAACCAGCTTTCAGCTTTTAAAGCTGGCGTTGACAAAGCAAGGGATGACGAAAGCATCGCGGCGCGACAGCCAGACAAGAAACAGTAAATTAAAGCGTCCGGTGCACTCACCCGAGACAAGGGCTGCATTATTAGCATGGCTGTCAATGTCATTGGTGGCACTGGCGAGCCATCGCGGCCTAGGTCGGTCATTGACTTTGGTCTGGTTTTTTGTTTGGTTTCGTTGTCTCTTCTGTGCTTGTTTCTCAGTTTCTGTTTCTTCCGTTTGAATTTGGGAGGAAAACGAAGCGCCATCCCTCTTCTGCCCCTGGAAGTCCGCATCGGGTTCCCCTGCTGGGGGTTGATCATGCCGATACAGTGATAAATACATGTACATATGCGTGTATACCCTTATAGCCAAGACTACGGATCCTCTCAGACCTCGTCCTACCTCCCTATCTCTTACCTAGGTACTCCGTATGTATGTTCTGAAGCAATTATAGACGCGGTAGATGTGGGCACTGGGCAGAGTGCTCTGCCTGGCGCCGCCTCTCGGGCCAAGACGGCGAAGATGGTGCATGCCGTCTGCACTGGGGGGATGTGTACGTTTACGGTTTGGGTACTTCAGCAGCATAGAATCGCCAACCAGAGTACATAACTTACCTATGTCTGTATGAAGAAGTTTTAAGCAACTCGGGCTTCTCCAAAACGTCGCGCAAATACCCCTTTGAGCCAGAAAAGGCGATGAATGTCCGTCGAGAGCCGGGAATACCTACCTACCTAGATGGCCTGAAGGCTGAGAGCCTGAGAGGGTTACGCAATCGGGGGCGGCCACGTCATCGTCCCATCACCTCAAACTGGCGTATGTATCGGCTATGTACATAGGTACATCACTGATCAGGCGGAGTGAGCCCCGCACAGATCGAGATCAGATTCAACACCATGGTCCATGAGGGCATTTTGGCTTCCAGAAGCTTTCTTACAGGGGCGTTGTGTGGCGGTGAATCGATGCCATCACGAACATTTGCAAATTGCAATGCATACATAGGTAGCACTGCGCGAAATTTGCTTTTCTAAGAGCCTTTCTGCCGATCAGATTGATTATACATAATAGCAAGCTGCAGCCTGCAGCCTGCGACACCCAGGCCCTCAAATGTCTCATTAGGTAGGTATGTACGTTCCAAACTTCCAACTTCACATCGCACAATTCCAATTTCCAGGGCTCGAACTTCGAAGTCAACCAGAGGCTCCCGTTGGGACTACGCCACATGCTGCGCCACACTCGCCACCCCCACCACATCATTCTGCGTCACCGACTCACCGCCGCAGAGATGACACTGATGATTGATCCCATCGCTTGGTGCAATTCCCTTTTTGTCACGATGGCTGCAACGTATGCATCCAAGAATCTATCTCTGCCCCGACAGTCTTTTCCTCCGCATAGCCCATCATGAAGCTCATAAATCGCCAATATCTGAAGGATGTGGAAGAGGAGCAGGTATCTCTCCTGCCAGAGGACCCGGAAGACATGGTCTGTTCAATGCCAGTGCGGAGGGAAAGGGGGCTGCTCTTGCGAAATCAAGTTGCTCGAACCGGCAGGCTAACTCGCGCACCATGATATGTAGTGGCATGCATACAATCTTATTATACCCGGTGACTTGGTTCACGCACATGCGTTGCGGAAAGTCGTCACGGTGAACTCCGGTACGGGAGCAGCAGTCGCCGAACGAGTCCACACCGATCTCACCATCAAGGTCAAGTCGACCTTCTTCGACGCGGTCATCTCCTCCCTGCGAGTATCCGGCATCGTCGCCTCGGAAAACGATCACGTGCCCAAGGGCTCGCATCATACCCTCGACATCGAAGTCAATCGATCATTCACCATCGTCAAGCTGGATGGCTGGGACTCGGTGTCCAAGGCAACACTGGCGCAAGCTTTGTCAGACGACAAGAACGGCGCCATGGCCGCAGTGGTCATGCAAGAAGGCTTGGCCAACATCTGTCTTGTCACTCAATTCCGCACAGTTTTGAAGACCAGGGTGGAGAGTGTGGTGCCCAAGAAACGGGATACAGCTGCCGACCAAGATGCCGGCCTCAAAAAATTCTTTGACAAGACGTTATCTTCGCTACTTCGAGCGGTCGACTTCTCAGGTTCGCGGCCGCTCCTGCTAGCCAGCCCGGGCTTCGTAGCCGGCGACTTCAAAGACTACATTGCGAAGCTAGGTCGGGACAAGTCGGATAAAGTCCTCAATGCCGTTGCCAAGCAAGCGACTGTCATCCACGCCCACTCGGGCCATATCTACAGTCTGAACGAGGTGCTCAAGAGCCCCGAGGTCATGTCTAAGATGAAGGACATGAACTACACAAAGGAAGCGCAAGCCATGACCAAGTTCCTTGATCTACTGAAGCTCGACGACGGACGGGCCTGGTACGGCTCTACAGCCGTCGAAAGAGCGATCGAAGATGGTGCTGTTGGCCCGGGTGGAGGCGTCTTGCTCATCAACAACTCCCTCTTCCGAAGTCAGGACTTGGAGACGCGCAAGAAATACGTTGCATTGGTGGACAAGGTTCATCTTGACGGCGGGGAGACCAGAATATTGAGTAGTGATCACGAAAGTGGGCAGACTTTGAAAATGATGGGCGATATTGCCGCCATGCTTAACTATCCCATGTTTGATTTAGATGAGGGGGAAGAGGAGGAGAAAGCTGTCGCGGAGGCTCCAAATACCCGGCATCACGAAGATGATTATGACATGTTAGACAGTGTTATATGAGATACGAATGAGGATACTACTAATGACGAAATGAAGCTATGCCCTAAAAATACTTGTTACGAGGAACAATGGGTCCCCTCCTCGGTCTAGTTACAGATGTCGAGTAGGTACCTTATATGTAAGCGGAGATGGTATCCTCGTATACTAAACTCTTGTGTTGCATGCGTTGAGTGCAGCCTTATGTCCTCCGCTTCACGTACAAAAGAAAGCCGTGCTTGGTTGCGTCCTGGTCTTAATTTTGTCTTTGTGCTCATCTTCTCTGCCTCACTATTTTAGCAATCATACAATATCGCTCAGAATTCGTGTCCCAACATCTACAATTCATCCCTACTGCCCTGTTGCGCCTGTTCCACGTCATCGCAGGCCGCCGGCGTGCCCACCTCCATCTTATACACGCACTTCTCGGCCTCACTCACCCGCCACAGCTCTTCCTTGTCAGCACACCCAAGCCAGACGTCGGTACTCCGCCGCGGACCATTCCAGCACTGCTGTCCATCCTCGTACTTGAGTACGACGCGCTGGCCCCTACCTAGGCTCTTGCCGTCCAGGCGCTCCTCGTCATCGGCCATCTGGTGCTCGAGACGCACGAAATTGCCCATATTAGTGTCTCCGTGGCCCTTTTTGGACTTTTGCATCGTTTTGTCCATATAGCATAGCTCGTACTCGTATTCTCCGGCATCAATGCTGACGCACTTACCCTTGATGGCACGGAAGATGTCAGACGGTCCGTAGTCCTTCTTCAGGTCTTCCGTCCCCTCGTCGCGATCGCGTGTCTTGTCTCTGAGCTCTTGGTCCGCGGCTTCCAGTGCCTCGCGCGCCGCCTTGGCCAGCTGGGATTCAGATCCGCCGCTGGTGCGATCCGCCAGCATACCGTTTTGTATGAGCCATAGTTTGAAGCGTGTCAACTTGTCATGGAGGAGCTCGCGGAGGAACCCGGGGAGGTATGCCTCAAAGTTGTATACTGATATCAAGTCAGTGAGTTGTCAGTGCATTCCAACAGTCAATGTGCACGAAATGGCACACAAGCAACAGAACGAAGGAAAGAGAGGATGGGACGAAGGAAAGAGAGGATGGGAAGAGAGAAGAAGAACAAAAAAGAAACAGTCGAAAGGGAAAGCGGGGAAAAAATCCCCCGTCACCAGTATCTCACGTACAGACGTCCGTATCCGAGCCCTCCTCGCCAGCCTCAAATTCCGCCCAATTGACACCGCTCGTCTCACTATCTTCTTTGAGAATCGATTCAAGATCCGCGTCGGCCTTGATATCACGAACAATCTCCGCCTCCCGAGCTGCATAATCTTCAAAGGCCTTCACCGCAGACTTGACGCCCTCGTCGTTGAAATTCGGATTGTACTCCTCCTTGAACTTGCTGAGAATGCCCTCCAGCTCCTGCACTTTAGAGTCCATATCATTTCGCTCCTGCACCACCCGATCAAGCGTAGTGCGCAGCTCATCGACCCGGACTTTCGCCAGACCTATCAGCACACCCAGCTTTCCTCCCGGGCCCTGACTCTTGACTACACGGCCCCTGTCGTGGAGTTGCGCGGCATCATGCTTCTTTTGCAGATCTGCCTTTTTCGCCTCCAGGACATGGATATCGGAATTCAGTTGCGCAATCTTAGCCTCGACGCTCCGCCGAAGCACGCGAGCCTCACTCAGCATGGTGTTCTTTTGCTTAGCTGCCCGGGCCATCTTCTGACTCCTTTCCTCGGCCAAACGCCTGTATTCCTTGCCGATTTCGGCGCAGCGGTTCTCGCACTTGATACCGCCGACGTGGCCGTATTCTTCGGTGCCGTCGCAACAAAGGTCGTGATCGCACATGCCGTCGTTGACGAAAAGGAAGGGTACGTAGGAGCCAATGTGGCCCTTGTTCTCGCACCAGAAGCCTGGTAAGGCGAGTTTTGGGCTGCTCGAGATGACGCCGGAGGCGGGAAGAGGCTGGTCTGGAGATAGGGGATCGATGTGCGCGCAGGCAGCTGTGCCGGGCTCGTCGGAGCCATCGGGACAATCGCAGGTGTTGTCGTTTACTCGGTCGAAGCTCAGCTTGATTGAGGGGTCCGAGATGCAGGTGAACTCAGTCTTCCCTTGATAGTGCGAGACATCTGTGGCATCTAGTGTAAGCGATTGGGGGCCCAGGCTGAGAAGGCCGTCGGGGAGAAGCTAGGGGGAAGCATCTACGCCGTCACGTATCCAGCGAAGGAGCTCAGAGGCAGAGTGAGGGTTGAACATACATTCCGGACCAACACCGCGCGGCAAGCTGCCAGCAGCAACAGCCGTGAAGGACGATACGGCGCCCAGCAGCACCAGAGGGCGCGGCGGCTGCATGATGAGCTGTGATGTGTTGGATGTTAGGGAGGCCAGTGGACGAAGGAGCTCCGTCGCGACTCGCGAGGGGTGTGTGACTGGTGGGGTTGATCTGGCGTATTTAGCCTCGCATGATTGGTCGCATGGGACCCTGCCGGGCCGCTGAATATTGGGAATACGCAAAACCACAGCAAAGCTTTTTAAAAACCACCGCAAAAAACTTTAGTTAGGGTTAGTGGTTAGTGGTTAGGATTAGGTGTTAAGGTTAGGATTAGGTGTTAGCCTATGGAATATTTTGCTGTGGTTTTTAAAAACCTTTGCTGTGGTTTTGCGCACTCGAATATTGGACACCTTACCCGGCTGAAGCTCCGCCATTCTGCCAATCACATCACAGACGCCAATCAAGGGTCCTGGCATGCCCCACTTACCAAAACGTGGGAAGGGAAGAAAATTTGTTGTCTTATTATTATTATGTACGAAACAACTTGACCAGTGTCACGACTCACCGAACAGCTTCACTCGTCTACGACAAAAACGCCTTCGCGCAGCAAAGACGACTCTCAATTCACTCACGGCCCCTTTATCCATCGTCGAGAGCATTTCGCAACAATGGCTCCTCACCACCCCGACACCTCGCTACAAACCCTCGATACCCTCATCCAAACGGCCTCCACGCTCCTCACACAGCTCCAGTCCGTTCTCTCCGAGCTCACACGCAGCAAGGCATCCTCCCACCAACACTCCTCACCCATCGATCCCCCCCTCAACGCCCTCTCTCTCGCCCACGACTCCGCCACTCTGATCTGCGCCCACGGCACGAAGATCTCGCTCCTCATCATCAACGAGCCCTTCACACCAAGCGCCCTCTGCACAGTCCTGCGCGAACTCATCGCAGGGCC
The DNA here is from genome assembly GCA_018360575.1 of Claviceps sp. LM454 group G7. Lineage (NCBI taxonomy): Eukaryota > Fungi > Ascomycota > Sordariomycetes > Hypocreales > Clavicipitaceae > Claviceps > Claviceps sp. LM454 group G7. The sequence continues at coordinate 23,026 of SRQL01000209.1, forward strand.
CATCCCGGGGCTGGCCTCCGCGGCGGAGACCTGCACTCCCGCACAGTACACCTTGGTAGTCTCCCAAGAAGTAGCCTTCAGGGCCCAACGCGTCCTCTCAGAACTACACGCCCTCGTGCAGAAGATCCCAAGCAATGGCAAGATTCTACCCACCGGGAAAAGCAGAGACGGCTTCACGGCAGGAGGCGCCAAGGGGAGTCTCCCCGCGACGGGGCTCCTCTGGGCAGCGTGCGATGAAGTGATTCGCCTGTCGGAGTTAGGCGTGGGGGGCATTCTCGCGAAAAAAGTCGCCCAGTGGAGGGATACGCTGTGCGATATCATGGAGGAGTTGAAGGAGTGGGGTGAGGAGGAACCGGAAGACGAGGACGAGGACGAAGACGAAGATGAGGACGAAGACGAAGGAGGTCATGACGGGGTAGACCAAATCACCACGGACCTCTCCACCACATCCCTCTCCCCGCAAGCCCTCCTCGACCAACTCATGAATTCTCAACAAGCGATCCCGAAATCCGACCCACACCGCATCCGGCCCCGTCTTGAAACATCCCTTCAGCGACTCCGCCTTGTTACACTCTTGTATCAAGCTCTCACGAAGCACCGGCTCAAGAAACTGCCTTCCTTCCTCTTGGCTGCGCCTGCCGCACCTGAAGCCTCCTCCGATACCGATACCAATACCATTCCCGCCCGACTCGACGAGATGGCCTCGCTTCTCGGCACTCTGCCTGATCGTTTCGGAGATTTGGCCGGCGCGCTGTACGAGCTCGACCCGGAGGAGGTTGATCGGGTAATGGGGCGGTGCTTTGACGACGCGGTAGCTGCGGGGGAGTTGGTCTTGATGAATTGGGAGGGAGGGAGGGATGTGTTTTCGGAGTGGGTGGCGAGGTTTCAGGGGGAAGTTAGGAAGGAGGTTGTGGTAGATGGGTTGGCTTAGACTACGCTACTGTGCTGAATAGGCATTCTTGGCTAAGGTGGGCTACTTGTAATTACATGCTTGGCCGTGGAGAGTCGCAATATGAGGCCGATTTACACAGACATACATATGTACATTTACACATGCAAGCTTTCTGCAATCGCAGCTAATCATGTCGTGACTGTTGTCCACTCGATCAGACAATACCGACCGCCCCCATGCACTGCACACACACGCAACACATCGCACAGCACACAGCAACATCACACCAAACCTCAGCCACAAATACCTGTATGTAACTTGGCATTGTCCCCTCATATCCCACACATCAATCATCTCAATCAAGCAAATCCGCTCTCAACAGGTCCATCCCATTCTCTCGCTATGTACCTAGTTAACTACTGCCACTTCAACTTGCACTTTCACTTTCACATCACACACAACGAACCCGTTAACCCAACCCAACCCTGCCCTGTCCTGCCCTGCGCTGCCAAGTATAAACGCCTCCAACCCAGCTGGGAGACGCCTCCCGAAAAAAAAAAGTAAGGAAAAATGAATATATAAGACTGAAACGGAAAACGAAAAAGGGTTGTAAGAAAAAAAAGAAGGAAGGAAAAAGACAAAAAAATAAAGTCATGAAAAAGAACGCTGTGTGGCCCTATGTACAGTTCCGTCAAAGTTCCTGTGTAATACGTTATACCCCTTCCCAAAAGCGCCCTTCGAGATCCCTAGAGCATTCTCTCATACATACGTTGCGCTTCTCAGCGGGTCTTAATTTATCGGTATCAACACTCCCGCAGAGCACTGTCTCCCAAGTCGACCACCTCGGTACGTCATGCAGGCTGGCAAAGAACTCAGTGCGACAAGTCCGCTGGATGCTCCGTGATTCTAGACCGCAGCTGCTTACTTTCGCCTGAAGCTACCTCCTCAATCGCCAGCGGCGTTCCCGGCGTGAGCGTGACCTGTGGCGAAAGCCCGTTCTTATCGTCGCTGTCCACCAACGTCGACTCACTGGTGAGCAGGCGTCCTGGCCGGTCTCGCTGAGTCGTCTCCTCGAGGGATTGCGTTGTTTCCGACGATTCCACGTGTTCCGTCTTCGTGCCCTCCTTTTCATCCTCCTTGACCTGCGACAGTGGTCGACCGGCTGCTGTTTCCTTTGCATTGCCACCGCCGATACCATCTGCGCGAAGATTTACGACTGGCTGCGTGGACCCGTCATCGAGATTAACGCCGACTAGTTCTGCCAAGCTGCGAAAGTTGAACAAGGGCTCGGTGCCACTGTCGTGCTCCTCATCAGGACGAGATGACGTGCTGTCCGCGCGGTTTGCGCGAGGGAAAGTAGAACCGGGACCAGTATAACTTCCTGACGGGGTGTCTGGGACGGAAGACATGCACGACGAGGCATTGCTCGTCTGTCGCAAATGAGAGCTGCTTCCCCGGGAGTCGCCTATGGGGATGGCAAGAGAACCGGCCGTAGACGAGGCTTCTCCGCTTGATGAACCAAGAGGCCCGCGGTCTACGCCTTTTCCTTTGCCAGCAGCATGATCGGCTCTTTTGTCCGTCTCAGGATTTGACCTAGCTTCTGTTTGTGCAAGTTGTCCGGCAGCCTCGGCTCTCAAGGTGCTCGCTCCACTATTGCCGCGCCTTCGACCGAGTCTGAGGGAAAGACTACTTCCGCTTGCACCACTAACATTGCCCCCATAAGGATTTTTACTGGCCAATTTCAGAGCCTTCTTCTCGGCGCTTTGGCGCTTCTTGGCCTCTTTTCGGAGCGCCTTTTCTTCTTTTCGCTTGCGATCCTCCTCAGCGGCCAAGGAAAGGCGGACAGCTTCCATAAACATCATGTCCTCGAGTTCCTCCACGCGAGATCGACGGCCACCCTCCGCAGTCCGAGTGGGATTTCCATGTTCATCAACGCCCGCGTCCGCGTCCGGGCCAGGATCAGCTGCGCCCGTGTGACTGCTGTTGGGAACGAGCTGCTCATTACCCGGAGTACTGGGACCCGTACTTCTGCGGCCGAATCTCCCAGACCGCAAGATCGATCTGGTCTCCTGCGTACCCACTACAAACGCTGCTGTATGGAGAGCAGTAGCAGCAGCAGCTCGCCGTGCCTGATGAGCACGGGCAGATGCAAGCTTCGTAGCCCAGTCTGGTCTCACGCGGTCAGTCGTGATCACATTGGGTGCCGAGGCGGACAAACTATGCGTTCGCCTTCGGCCACCCTGCTGTTGTGCTGGTGGCGAGATAGTTGAGCTGAGTGAGCTCTGAGAAGACATGGCGGTCGCCGAAGCTGGGGTCGGAGTGACCGCCGAAAACACCAGGCCTCTGCGAAAGGGGGGCGGTTCGTAGATGACGCCACACTCGGCTTGTTGACAATAGGGGCATGCCGACGGCTCCGATATGAGCATCTCCGGTGGATCTTCCGGGCCGAGTACTTCGGTCGGATCCCGGACGTCGCCGTTTGGATGATGCTCGGGTAAATGAGGATCTGCTCGCTTGATCTGGACGAAGCATTCGCTGCAGATAGGCTGATCACAGCAGCGAGTCCGATTCAAATAAGGGGGGTAAGACAGGAAACAGATAGGACAGTCGGATGCGTCCTTGTACAGAAAAACCTCGATCGGCTGCCCGTTTACATGCGGATCGTGGGGCAAGAGGACTTCTTTCGGTGTCAAGTCGGTAACAGAAGGAGTGCGAGGGCCCACGTTGAGAGCTGCAGCCAGCGCCTTGGCGCGAGGTTTGATCGAAGACGTCTTTGAGGGCGCCGCGGTTGCCGAGCCAGACTTACAGTCACTGCGGTCTGAGGCGGCGGAAAGTGTTCTAGAGCCCATCGGCACCGTCAGGTTCTGCGAATGCTGGCTGTTTGACGTGTCTCTACGATCAATTGGTCGCGGCACAAGATCAGGATCAGGTGGTGCATCTGCTGGCGGAATAGGCAAACCACGAGCGGCAGCTATGAGCTGATGCTCAGTCCAATTTCCCGACCACTCGTTGAGCCCACGCCAAAAGGGGGCGAGCTTCCTCTCGATCTATTGGCAGCGTCAACATGGGTTGGCAAGTGACTTCACAAGGCACGAGGCGTTGTAGAGTAACATACCTGAAGTTGTCGAACAACCTGCTTGCTGAAGTCTTCAGTTCCCGTATACACTCCCATTGTGACGAGGTAACCTCCGTCCACGTGCTCTTCGCGAACACTTTGCTCTCGCTCCCTGGCTCTATTGGCTTGCTCCTTCTCTAATTTGCGTGCTTCCCTTTCCTGCCTAGTCTCGCGATGCTCAAAGGGAGCATCGGGGCGCTCGCGACCATGATCACGGGCGGGCTGTAAACTAAGAAGCCCTCCCAGATCACCGCGGCTGATGCGGAGTCGTGATCGCCCACCATCCTGTCGTCGCGAATCAGAAGAACCGTCAACCTGGCCACTGGCTCGAGACTCTTTCGTGTTTGTATTTCCCATGACGGCGGTGGGGTGCGAATCGGATGGCCTTGATCGGACCGTGTGTCTCGCGTTGGGAGTTGGATATAATGGTAAGTGAGAAGGAGGTCAATAAATAGGACAGAGATGGCTGCTCGTAGTGGCTGCTTGTAGCCAATTGATAGAGTCTGGAGGAAACGGTATGTGTTGCATCTACGCCTCGACACGTGGTTCGATCGCTAGATGTACCTGCAAACTACACCCGGTCAGTGACGTACAAAGCATGGAACTGAGTCGCTGTGGAGGGCTCTAAGCCGACATATCTTCGAAAGAGGTGGCAACGTAGCGGGAACATGGAGACATGGAAACATGGAATACATGATGCAAGAACAGAGCAGGAGCGGCGTACAAGATAACTCGAGTCTGGTTGGACTAGGGCGCGGTCGCACGAGAAGACATGTCGCTATCGACAGCACGGTCGTATCAGTCCTCACTTCGTGGAGTGGGAGATCGATAAACAGCCTTTTTCTTTCTTCGGACGCTCGACGATGACCAAGACGTCAGAGCCCGGAATTTAGTGCGCGATAGCAGCAAGGTCGAGAGTTCGCACAAAAAGGCCTTGGACGAACAGCCGATCAACCTGCTGTCGAGGCGAGCGGATCCAAGACGTCCGTCAACGAGCGAATGGGCAGACCGAATTATGGGCTGCGGCAGAGTGAATCGTGATGGGTCCACCAGAGACGCGGGCGTACTCAAATAAATACACGATAGCCAAGACGACGAAAAATAGCCCAGGAAGAGTCGAGTTGGTGATGCTGCGAGGGGAAGCTGAGGAGTAGCTGAGGGGTTCGCAGAGAGGTGACAGAGCGACGGCAGAGTGATCGGTGGTTAGAGCGATGGCAAAGCGTAATGAATGCAGACGAAAAGCAGATGAGAGAGCAAGTCGCCGACTCGAAGTTGATGGACGCGTTGACAGGGTTGGGACTCCGGAGTGAGGACTGCGTGAACTGCGGCTGCCACAATCGGTCGATGCTGGAGGAACCGGCAGAAGTGGGTTCGTCAGGCTGGAAGGAGGCGACGGGGGCGGAGATGGTGGCTTGACATGCCCGCCATGGTCCGTGCGTCCGGCTGCACGTTGTATGTACTCCGGTACGGACTACGGAGTACGGACTCCGGAGTATTATTAATGTCTATCCGTTCCACGAACCCTCGTCGGTGCATGTACATTGTACATAGTACATACGGAGTACATACATACATACATTACTCCGTAGGTACCTAGTATCGGTCGTCATCATCCTTGCCGTTGGACTTACTAATTTACTCCGTAGGCCTCAACTTCACGTAGACTTTGCCCCCGCTCTCGCTGCTTCACACGTCGTGTACTTGCGAGGGGCCCATGTGCCTGAGTACTAGGTACATACATACATGATACGTGCCATTCATCAAGCCCCGTGACATGGTGGCGTATGCTGTACTACGGAGTATGTATGTATGTTACAACTTGTAAGTTGTACCTACTTGCCCTGGACGAGAAGAAGACAACATCAACCAAGGCTCTTCTAGACGGACCAATCCTGTTTCACATGCAGCCTGCAGCCCGTTTTGCACAATCCCTGCCTTATTATATCCCCACCGCCCGTTGGGGCATCGCGGGGCTCTACTCCGTAGTATCTAGGTACTAACCGGCGCCGATCAGCGAGTGCAGCCCTGCAGCCAACGCCACCCAAGCCCTCGAAGTCGAGCTTGCAGCTTGCTGCTTGCCCCTCGTGTTATCATCACAGGGGCCCGTAAGGTGGGAAGAAATGAAAGGCATAAGATTGAAGATCACATATGCGCTATTGTTATACTGCAGACTATGCCCGCGGTCAAATCGCAACATTCAAAGAGACACTTCCACAGTGTTGGGTGACGGGTTCCAACTTGATACCCACCTCTTCTCCGCCGAATAACCGGTCCTTGTCTGCCATCTATGCCATGTTGATGCCCATCAATGCCCATAAACTCCATTATACAATGCATCCCATATCTCATATATGTATCCATGATAAATCCCCCTTGACTTAGTTACCAGCTTCACCTCCTCGGCGCCCAGGCCTGCAACCAATCCCTCATCCGATCCAAATCTCCCTTCCCAGACTCCGCAGCGGCAATGCACCACTCCAGATCCCACACCTTCTCCGCGGAAAGCTGCTCCGCCAACCTCCTCCTCATCTGGTTCGCCTCATCTACGCAAAAATACAAATTCCCCTCTTCACTCGACATCTCTTCCAGTAGGGGCTTCACAAGCGGCAGTGCAGCCGCCGCCGTAGAACCCTTCCCTTCAAGCCCTTTATTCGCTCTACCCGTCTTACACCATTCGTTCGCGCAGTGCGACTTGCCACATCCCGTCATCATTTGCCCAAGATATTTCCTCTCAATCCGTCTCCGCAGCGCCTTGTTCTCTGGATCGTACATGCTCACGTACAGCGGACCAAAGCAAATAGAGCAAAGACCCAGATCATTCCCGAGGTCCTGGCCATGTCGTCCTCCCGTATTAATTTGGCCCCGCGGGCCTACCCCATGGAGAGTCCTTCCGCAAAGAGCATTGCGACACACGGCGGGTTTGTCTCTGCTGGCCTTGTCGAGTTCGTGATGCTTCATATGGGTCTCCATGTCGCGAAGCCGGACAATTTTATCGCATAGGTGGCATTCCGTCGTGCGGCTCCCGTCTGCGAATTCGTGCGCTGTAAGACCTGAGAGGACTACTTCGGGGGATGGGTTCACAGGGTTTCCCTCTTGGGGAACTTCCAGGTGGCAGAAGCGGCAGAGGATCAGCTTTCCTGAGCACACGGATGTTCGGTGTCGGGCCAGATCTGGTAGGGAATTGGTGGAGAAGTCGCAGTCTTGGCATTGGCGGTCCTGGTGGAAGATGAAGTTGTGTTTGGTCTTGCTGGCATGCGAGGTTCCCTTGGCAGAGTCGTACGGGCAGTGCCAGTGGATACGCCATTCTTCCGAGTCCTTTTTGAACACAGCGTGGCAGGCTGGACATGAGACGTTGTTGCGTCTACAGAAGCTCTCGTGGAGAACCATGGTTTGTTTGGGGACCCACTGGTTGCAATTTGTGCACTGCTCTTCATTCTGGTCGTGCTGCTCTTCCCTATCTGACTGCACCTTGTCGTCGGCGTCATCTTGCGATCCTAGTTTGGCGCGTATCATAAATGATGCAGGCTCGGAATCCCGCGTGGTGCCAACGACAGAGCCGTGAACAGAAATTAGTAGCGACTCGCAGTTCTCCAGTTCGCAGTTCGTTGGCGATATACTGATTGTTTTGGCGCCGTGCTCTGCGGGGTAAAAATTGCCGAAGACGTGTGTTGTTTCTCGCGGCACTGCTCTTTGTCTCGATGACCATGGTGTGACAAATAAGTCCACTGCATCCTCTTGCATTATGCCACTGATGGTGATGGTGAGAATCTGGGATCGATCCCAGGATGGCAGCACGTAGTCGACGTATCCTCCTGCTTGAACCCTGCCGGCAACCTCCTTCCAGATATCGAGATCGCCGCCTTTCGTTATCCCACCGGAAGCCTCATTCTGCGACTGCGTCATGATATGACGCAGCGTTTCTCGAGCCTGTTCCTCGTCGAGAGCCTCAATGTCTACTTCCAGATCCGTGTCGACGACACATATCCCATCACCCTCGGGAGCAAGCTTATCTACCAGGAACCTAAACGTTTCTCCTCTGACGCCTCGCACTGTCAGGACCGAGTCCTTGGTCAGACAGGTATAGTGGTCTCGAAGATTTCGCTCCAGCAATGACTTCCAATCATCTGGATTGTAGCCTGCTTCGAGGGGCCGCAGCCGTACATACGTCCCCTTTGGCACTAATGCCGCATGCACCGCTACTCGCTGCGTCGATCTTGAAGATGTGGCATTCTCATGTCCATCACCAGTCAAGTCGATAGCCATGCTCTGAAGAGAAGCCTCTTCATCGGTTTTGCGCGCAAGATCCTCTGGATCTATACCTAGCGCATCGATAAGAAACGCGCTCAACCCTATGGTCCCTTCCTCGGCCGAAAATTCTCGAATACCAGCAAACACGGCATTTCCGTTCTGCGCATTGACGAGCCGGAACGTCAACGGCTGTGGTAATTGCCGGCTCTGATCTGTCGTAACATCGTTCGATCGGTTCGGGTGGAAGGAATCCCAGGCAGAGAAGCTCGATGCCGATGGCGGGGGCTGCGACGGCGCAGCTGCAAGAAGCTGTTCTAATGCCGACTGAGGAAGAGTAATCTTGTCTCCAGAGAGGTTCTTGACAGAGGTCGTCTCCGGGCGCAGGACGTGGAAAGAAGCCGACCAGCGGAATGCGGGTTGTTCTGCCATGTTGCCGACTTATTTCGTACTTTTTGTCTTGCCCGCGGTTGATGACGTGGGGTGAGCGGGCCGCTGGCCGCGATATCGGTTTCCGGGGAATAGAAATTCGCCGCGATACATAGGTACATACCTATGTACAGAGCCCCGCTTCCCCCGATCACGCGTTGTCCGTTGTCGCGGATTATGTATGTACATATGTACATGTAACATACCTGTAACCTCACGCCAAGCCAAACACGTCGCGACTCGCGTCACACAGAGGGAAAAAAGAGTCACAAGTGATAACACAGGACAAACCACGCAGGGTGCGCTCATATTCATTGCATCTTTGCTTCTTCATATTCCTGAGACCTGCAGGTTATTGTCACATGAAGAGGTCACAATATGTAATGATTCATGAAATCCAACGCCCTACCCCCTGCGGTCAAACGGCGCGGTCAAAAGATGGCAAGACACTCGCTGCGAAATGATAGAATGAAGTCATGATAGAGAAGTTGCTCTCCGGCCTGGACTGCCCTGTTGCCAGTTTCAAATAATCTTGACATGCAAATACCATCGTCTTTGCGTAACAAAACAAGTCACATACCCTTTGTCGCTCCGGCCTAAACAGGCAATCATTCCGTTAAATCAAGCCTCTTCAGCCATGTCCTCAAAAAATCCATATCCCAAACGCCGTAGCCCGTTCATTAAACAAAAAAAGTCAACCAAACAACAAAAAAACAAGCCTATGCTTTGGCGGCGGCAGCCTTCTTAGGCCCGGCTTTTGACGTTGCACTGGCCTTTTTGGCAGCAGGCTTCGTTGATTTGGCGACTCGGCCAGACTTAGTCTTGGTCAAGGGAGAGTCAGACTGCAAAGCAGTCAGCATCTTGTTTAGGACGACCTATCATCGTAGAAGGTTGGGATGTGAGCTTACCTTGGCGGCGGCAGCAGTCTTCTTAGTGCTGGCAGCAGCAGCCTTCTTTGGTGCGGCCTTCTTCGTAGCAGGGGCCTTCTTCTCTTCCTTGTCGGCAGCAGGAGTGGTGGCGGCGGGGGCAGCGGCAGCCTTCTTGGGAGCGGCCTTTTTAGCAGCGGGCTTCTTCACGGCATCCTTCTTGACAACAGGCTTCTTAGGCTCTGCCTTCTTCTTGGCCAACTTGGTACCACCAGAAGGACCCTTTGGTTGAGCGAAAACACCCTTGTCGACACCATTCTTGAGCGCCTTGTTGAAGAGTGAATCGAACATGTTGTCCGTAACGTTGGTGAGGTTGTTGTTGGCCTTGACATACTTCTTCAGGGATTGACGACTAGAGCCATTGCGATCTTTGAGCTGTGGGTGAGCTAGTTAATATGGGTGCTTGGAAGAGCTTGACGGGGAGCTTTGAGTAGCCCTAACGGCGGTGGCGAGGCGCGATAGCGGTGATTAGGAGCAATCGACACGTCGGGTTACGCTAAGAGCAGAAGCATCTCGTCCCCACCGAGCACACACAGTGCCTTGGGATGGCAGCGGTGAATAACACATACATTGACAATAGCATCAGTGATCATGTCCTGTGATTAGGATTAGCCTCATGTTTGTTTGAAAATGCGCTCCTCTAGGCCATAATAGGCGGTGCACGACTTCTTCGCATCGTGTTCGCGTCGCGGCCTGAGAAGATGGCGACATACCTGGTAACTGGCATGAGCGGGCTTGGCCTTGGGGGCAGCACCTTCGGCCTTCTTGGGAGGCATTGTGATGGGTCGCGGTGATGGTGATGGTGCGAAACTGGAGAAGCGATGAACCAACGTCGGCGGGATTGATGACGGGAGGGTACAGAAAGAAGAGAACGCGAGTAAATGTTGGATCTAGAGAACGGCGAGCGAGAAGAGGCGAGAGGGACTGCGAAGAGGTTGTGAGGACCAAATGGGAGCAGAGACTAGGGCAACGCGACGAAGGCGGGCGCGCGGAGGGAATGGGGGCTTGTTTATATATCAGGCGGGGGGAGGAGCGCAATCAGTAGCTCTTACCTCGCGGCAGAGGGTGTGTTGCACTGACAATCGACAGCCGGCGCAGGCACACCACTGACCAGACAAGACAACACCACAGGGAAGAGGATCCCGTTGGGGAGTCTGCAGCCAGTATGTACTCGTACAGAGTACGTATGTATGTACATACCTAGGTATGTATGTACTCATTACAATTTACTCCGTGGTCAAACCGCGACGAGGCTCCCCGAAGTTCAAGCTTCCTTTCTGCGTGACGCTTCATTCTCGCCCAGCTTATTAACAGGCAGCCGAGTGGCCTTTTCTTGAGCCGATGGCTACATACGTGACTTCATCTATTCGTACGTAGATATCTGGATGCGCCCCGGGGGTCCACGCAGAGCAGGCGTTGACGAAACGGCAATTTGACCAGCTCGTTAGAAACAGCTCACGAAGCTGGGGAGCCAAAGGAGCGTTGCTTGTTGCTCGACTGTGCGTTTGTTCGCGCCATAATCGCCCTAATTACCCGTCTGGCTTCGCCGTCTGTTCCCGGCCGGGGCAGATGGCAGTTCTAACGCGTCGGTGCGCCACACCAGCAGCTTGTCAGCGCCTTGGGCCGAGAAGCCTGCGAAGGGGAAACTTGCATGGTACTTTGCTAGGTACATGGCTCAGGCCACACGCGCTCCTACTCCGTACGTAGCTCACGCCTTTGTGCTCCGTCTTCACGCGAGAATCCAAGTAGATTGACGTACGGACCCCTGTACTCTTCAAGTCTCTTTCAACCATCACACCCAGGAAAAATCTCGTTGCTAAAAACAAGAACCCGTCCCGTGACTAATTTTCTGATTGGCCAGCGCTCAACATCAACCTCTCCGCCAGAGACCTTTCAAGTTTCGCGTGATCTGAGATGGGTTGAGCAGCGACCGCCCACCACCTTTTCGCATTTGATTTTCCCACTTCCCTTCTCTTCTCTTGTTCTGCTCTGCCGTTCCCCCACACCCTCCTCAGGAGAGATGATGCGAATCCTTTAATTAATTAGTTCGTTATTGCGGCCCGCATGAGTCATATGTCGGCTCATCGCCTCTGTCGTATCTTTCCTTTTCTTCATGGTTCAGCGCGTTTGTCCGTCGTCAGTGATGCCATTCATGATTCAACTCATTCATTGTCGCATTCCAGCTTGCCGCCCACACCGCCTCTGCTGTGACCGATTACTGCTCGTAGACCTGACAGATTGTCTGCCGCTATCGGGTGGTGTTTTTTTCTTCTCCATTTCATACGGGTGCATCGCGGCCAAGATCACTGTTCGGCAGTGCCACAGGCAGAATGGATTCACACAAATCACGTCGTCTCGTCCGCTCGACTTTAGGTCATCACAAATTGTCTCCTGCAGATAAGCCCCCGACCGGCATAAGAAACCTAAATAGTTTCGAATCGGTTCAGTTCTTGAAGTGGCCGAGACTTATAAGCATGCGTAGTTTGCGCCTTTTTTGCTCATACGAGGCTGGCGTTGTCGCGATGCGACCGACGCGTCCCAGGGTTGGTAGGCAATGCTTGAGTTGCAGTGCCGCATTGTTGCCATGTGCGGTTAGTAAATTGGTGAAATGCAGCGCTGTTCCGTCAATCCGTTTGTACGATCGATACTACATATGCATGTGTTGCGAATCTGGTTACATATCTGGCCTATTGGTGGTGGCAAATTCTCGTGGGCTTTGTGGAGTGCACCCGGCAGTCGCGATCACGAGCGCGACAAGACATGGCTGCATAAAGCGCCACTGCCCGCCCTTTGGCAACGTGACGATTAAGCAGATGATTTGTCTTCAGTAATTTGGACAGAAGCCAACCTCTTTGAACAATCATTTTCCGTCGTTGGTGCTCTTGTGTCATCTTTTGGCCTTCGCTCTTCGAAGCCGCGATGGCTTCACTCTGACTGCGGGTCCTGCGTTAACAGACTTCAGATCTGCTGGATCGCCACGCAGGATGACCCTCGTCTTTGAATATAACGAGATGGATTTTGTATTAAGCCCTCAATCACTCCTTCTGTAGCCATACTTCTGACCGTCGCTGCACACAATTATGTTGACGACCTGATGTGTGTGCGAAGAGCAGTGGACCCGTGCTAGCGTGAATCGCACGCACGGCGACGCGTACACAGTTCCCGTGTTCGAACTTCGAAGAAGGCTGATCCCACAATAACATAAGTAGATCGTGTTTGCCACGGATTGAGGCACCTGCTGGCCTTCATATCCTCACGGCAAGCCAGCTGCAGCATTCACGTGGTGCCCTTATCACGCCACATTGATGTGCTTTCAAGACCTTGCAAGTCGATATCAACCGCCGTTTCCGGGGTCGAGCCCCCGCGGGCGATGTTGAAAACCGGCTTATGGAAAGCCTGCACATCCTGCAAAGCTCGTCTCGGAATCGCAAGTGTCCACACTAGTTGGCCGACATTGGCGACAAGTCAGTGTCCTCTCACTCGCCTCCAAACGGCTCGCCATCTTGTCGTCGAACCACTTCGACTTACACGGGTTGTCACGACTCACGGGTGGGTCCAGATAGACGAGCATGTGATTGGTCACGTGAAAGTCCCTCACTTGCCGCCATCGACGCGAATGCATGCGAACGTACGGCACGTGTATGACGTGAGTAATTGACTCGCACATGGAATTCCCGACACAAAGAGATCAGGTTTATCACAACACCCAAATTCGGGCCAGTTGAACCCAAAATCCTCCAAAAAAAAAACCATCATATCCCATGCAGTCCAAATCATCACTGAAACTACCACTTTTGACCGAACGCGAGTCAATTACATTCTGAAGCGTTCTCGACAAAGAGATGCAGGGTAACAGAGCATAGAAAGATGATGCATCATGCCACACGTAAATAGGCGCGGTTCCACCAATGAGAGCCAGGCATACCGCTTATCCTGCATGCCTTCCCCTATCTTCCCCTGCTGGACGGAGCATTCTCAAAGCCATTGAAAAGGCCAGCTAAGCAAAGCAAAACCCCGAAGCAACCCCGTGTCATACTCCGTAGGCCGCGTACAGGGCCAACGTGTACAGACTCGCGCTCCCATCACGAGACCATGGCAGTGAGTGGGTGCCTGTAAGTTGTAACCATCGCAAAACTGACTGTCGCTTCCGCAATCTCTCTTGGTCCTTGCTTCTTGTTCAACAGATAAAGCAGTGTACAAAGGTACCTCGTTGCAGCCTGGCCTGCTTGGCTTAGCCGCGACCATCACGTTTTCCCCTCGACTCGAGCTTGTTGAAGCAGCCACGTCTTTCCGCGGCGACTTCTCTACCTTCTCGTGGCCATGGCCGACTATTCGCAGTATCATGCCCTTGGCCAGGGCTTCAACGCCGATCCCAACGATCCAAATCGAACGAATGTTCCGGGCCAACCACCCTACCAGCAGCAGCAGGCTCCTGGCCATGGAGCTCCTGGACCGTACGGCATGCAGCAACCATATCAGAGTCCACCGCCCGTGGGAGGGCCTGCTGCTATGGGAGCTGGCTATGGGACGCCTCAAGATCAAAGCTTCCAAGGAGGCTTTGCTCAGCCTGGTCCCGACCCCCTCGCCGCGCAGATGGCCGGCATGAGTCTGGGAGATGGACAGACGACGGTTCGGAAAAAGAAGAAAGATCGCCACGCCTACCACGCCGTCGAGCCTACCGGTTCTTCCCAGGCCTTCAATGGTATGCCGCCTCCTGGTTCCAACGCGAACCAATTCATTCCCAGCACCGTCCCTGGCAATTTCCAAGGACAACAACCTGGGGCTCCTGGGGCTGCCAACCAATTTGGTAGCCCGCAAGGTACGCCTCAGCCGATGTATGCGAGCCAGTTCTCAAATCCAGCCAATGCTTCTCCCTATGCTCCGGCTTCGGCGAACTTTGCGACTGGCAACGCATCAGCAGATGCCGCTACTAGCATCTCGACATCTGGGCCGTCCAAAGTTGCCCTGGAAGACATGCCCAGCATCCCCCTGGCTCGCGACTCGATACAGCCACACTTCCTCCAGAATATATATCCAACATTTGAGCGCCATGTACCGCCTCCCGCGGCCGTCTCATTCGTTGCATTCGACCAAGGCAATGCCTCCCCGAAATACGCTCGACTGACACTGAATAATATTCCTGCCACGTCAGACGGCCTACAAGCTACTGGTCTTCCGCTTGGGTTGCTATTACAGCCCCTGGCGTCACTCCAAGCGGGCGAAGCGGACATTCCTGTACTGGACTTTGGAGACGCAGGCCCCCCACGATGTCGCCGATGTCGCGCGTACATCAATCCATTCATGATGTTCAGATCTGGAGGCAACAAATTTGTCTGCAATTTGTGTACGCATCCCAACGATACCCCCCCCGAGTATTTCTGCGCCACGAGTCCCCAAGGCGTTCGCGTGGACCGAGATCAGCGCCCCGAGCTTCACCGCGGTACGGTTGAATTTGTTGTGCCCAAGGAATACTGGACTCGAGAACCTGTCGGACTGCGATGGCTCTTTGTCATTGATGTGACGCAGGAATCGTACAATAAGGGCTTTTTGGAGACTTTCTGCGACGGAATCTTGGCTGCTCTTTACGGAGGGGACGATTCAGCGGAGGGCGAGAATGCCGAGCCTACCCGACGGGTGCCTGAAGGAGTCAAAGTTGGGTTTATCACCTACGACAAGGACATTCACTTCTATAATATGCATGTAAGTTCAGTTATTCCGAGGCCGGAAAAGACAACCCGCCCAAAAACGCGCTTCAACGTGAGGATCCTGACCACTCGTCCCTTTAGCCTGGCCTCGAGCAACCTCAGATGCTTATCATGCCGGATCTCGAGGATCCATTCCTGCCGCTCGGTGAAGGCCTCTTTGTTGACCCTTACGAAGCCAAATCACTCGTCACTTCATTGTTGACGCAACTGCCCGATATGTTCTCGGGAATAAAAAATCCAGAGCCTGCTCTACTCGCTACCCTCAACGCAGCCCTGGCGGCACTAGAGACGACTGGTGGCAAGATTGTGTGCTCTTGCTCTGCTTTACCTACCTGGGGTCCAGGCCGGCTGTTTATGAGAGATGAGGGTAATCACCCTGGAGGCGAGCTTGACAAGAAGATGTACACAACGGAGCATCCAGCGTGGAAGAAAGTGGCCGAGAAGATGACCGCTGCTGGAATTGGCGCAGATTTTTTCCTCGCTGCTCCTTCGGGAGGCTATCTCGACATTGCCACAATCGGTGAGAAAACTTTGACGGACCTCCCTAACCTGAGCTTCGCGAAATATGCCATCTAACATGTCTGTTCTGTAGGCCATGTCGCAGCCGTCACCGGTGGAGAAACATACTATTACCCCAATTTCATATCGCAGCGAGATGGACCAAAATTGTCAGCCGAGATCAGTCATGCAGTCACTAGACTTACTGGCTTCCAAGCTTTGATGAAGGTGCGGTGCTCTAATGGCCTGCAAGTCGCGGCGTACCACGGCAATTTCATACAACACACCTTCGGGGCCGATTTGGAACTCGGCGTCATCGACGCAGACAAGGCTCTTGCCGTGTCGTTCAGCTACGACGGCAAACTCGATTCCAAACTGGACGCGCACTTCCAATCAGCCTTGCTGTACACTACATCTTCTGGTCAACGCAGAGTACGCTGCTCCAACGTCATTGCCAGCGTGAGCGAAACCTCCAAGGAGTCTGGCATGCGGGAGCAGGGCGTTCGAACGTGCATGAAGTTTGTGGACCAAGACGCAGTCATTGCTCTTTTGGCCAAGGAAGCAGGTACTAAGCTGGCAACAACGTCGAGCAACCTCAAGGACATCCGCAACGCGCTGACGGAGCGAACGATCGATATCATGGCGTGCTACAGAAAGCACTCGGCTCAACAGCATCCTGCCGGCCAACTAGTAATGCCCGAAAGATTGAAGGAGTTCTGCATGTACATGCTGGGACTCATCAAGTGCAGGGCCTTCAAAGGCGGCATCGAGAATTCAGACAGGAGAATTCACGAAATGCGCATGTTACGCTCCATGGGCGCACTAGAACTGTCCTTGTATCTGTATCCTCGCATGATACCGCTTCACAGCTTACAGCCGGAAGAAGGTTTTGCGGACGCGGAGACAGGTCACCTGAAGCTACCGCCATCAATACGAGCATCATTCTCACGAATCGAACCCGGCGGAGTGTACCTCGTCGACAATGGCCAGCAATGTCTGCTGTGGTTCCACTCTCAAACGTCGCCAAACCTCGTGACTGATCTATTTGGAGAAGGCAAGGACTCGCTGAAAAGCTTGGACGCTTATACGTCTTCATTACCTGTTCTGGAAACACATCTGAATGCCCAGGCGCGCAATATCATTGAATTCCTGAAGACGATGCGAGGCTCCAAGGGGCTGACCCTCCAGCTTGCCAGACAAGGAATTGACGGGGCTGAATTTGAGTTTGCGCGCATGCTGATTGAGGATCGCAACAATGAGGCGCAAAACTACGTGGACTGGCTAGTTCACGTACATCGCGGCGTTCAACTTGAGGTATGATATGATGATGCTTCACTTTTCACATCCTGTTGTCTTCTCCCGTCTGTCCTCTTTTCTTATCCGAGAACGATCTCTTATACTAACACAATACTCACCGTGCAGCTCAGTGGCCAACGCAAGAAAGAAAGCGAGTCTGAGTCGAGTACGCTGTCCAACTTCACCGGACTCCGACCGTCCATGTGGTGAGAAGATTTCAAGACGCATTTCCAAACAAGAGAGATGGAGCACATACGTGGAGTGGATGTAGACAAAAGGGAAACATGAGAAGCAGTTACTGGGGGATATATGTGACGAGCACAGACACATGACACGATGTGAGGTAGTATATATGTGCGGAAGTTCTGACAAGTGAAAGGATGACTTCTAGTGAGACGCAACGGAAGGAATAGCGTATTGAAGAAAAGCTGAAAAATATTAGAACTATCTACCTCATACCAAACCAGCAAGCCAGGTGTGAAGCATCGAAAGCAACGTCCTGCAAGAGCACACAGGAGTGGTAGGGGGATCTTCGACGTTCGAAAATGTGTGACACTGTGGAAATTGGCACCAAACAACATCGTCGTCTGCAATGTCTGGAAGTGCCTGAGCCCTGTTGTATCTCAGGGGGCAAAGCTAGCGGGAAAGAAAGGCAAGTAAAATCTAGTTCCCACGTCACTCCGTGTTTCCCAGCTTCCCGCGACGGCAGAACAACAACGCAAACTCTTCCAGGCTTGTAATGCATTTGCTCCTCTCCACGTGCCCACGTGTTAGCAACGCAATCTCACAGGCTCGAGTCAGAGATCATCAAAACGCCGTGAAAGAGGTTTAATGCAAGTCCGCAACGATCCCCGCCTGTTCCATCGACACTGCCGTGGGGTCTACGTATCGCTCTCTTAACGTACATGTGTATGCATGACTCCGATGAGCACAGTTGCTCTACAAGGTCTCTGTTTCTTCTTTCCTACCTACGGCCAGGGAGTGAAGGGGGTGACGTATACGGTACATATCACATAGATACCACGTTCGACTTGGCATGCGACGTTTCCAGCCTCTTGCAGGCAGCACGACTGTGGCCGTTCCCCGCGTTGCCCATGTATCACGTATATGATATATATGTACGTAGTTTGTGCAAGATCTGCGGAGTAAACAAGCCTGGTGAGGGGGTGCGGATATCTAAGCCTGCCGCCAATCAGTCACCCAGTGTTTCGTGTAGCTTGTCCACGGGGCCAAGAAGAACTCGTGGAAAAGGGTTCGAGACAGATGAAGATGGAAGAGGGAGGATAGAGGAGGAGGGGCGCGGGGGGGGGGGGGGGAA